>VVHJ01036201.1:53658-82799 GCA_015107715.1 Tylochromis polylepis | reverse complement strand
TTTAAGTGCTCGTCACAAAGATGTTGCTTACACTGTAAATATTGTCCATAAAATTAAAATTTGTCTTTTCAAAGGTGAAACCAACTGATGAGAAGCTCAGAGAACTGCGAGGAGCCAAGCTGGTGATTGATGTGATTCGCTATGAGCCTCCCCACATCAAGAAAGCTCTGCAGTATGCTTGTGGCAATGCTCTGGTATGCGAGAATGTAGAGGATGCGCGAAGAATTGCTTTTGGAGGGCCATACAGGCACAAGGTACTTAACCTAATTTGAAGATGGATGATTGGATGATTCATAGATGTGAGAATGCATAATAACTACTTCTACCTATTAACTCCTTATCCATCGGTGTCCAGACGGTAGCCCTGGACGGTACTCTGTTCCAGAAGTCTGGAGTCATCTCTGGAGGTGCCAGCGACTTGAAAGCTAAGGCCAGACGATGGGATGAGAAGGCAGTGGACAAGCTCAAAGAGAAAAAGGAGAAACTCACTGAAGAGCTCAAGGTGACTTTAATTATATGACCCACATCAGAGAGTTTGTTGGGGCGACAGTTTTTTAGTAAGAGCCACCATGAAGCACTGTGTGGTGACTAACCTCTGACTAACATAATTGTTGTTAATTTATACTCCCTTAATTATTAAATGAACAATTCATGAATATCTGCTTAATTTGAATGTTTTCCTATGCAGGAGCAAATGAAGGCAAAGAGGAAGGAGGCAGAGCTGCGTCAGGTGCAGTCTCAGGCCCACGGTCTGCAGATGAGACTCAAATACTCTCAGAGTGATCTGGAGCAGACAAAAACCCGTCACCTGTCCCTCAATATGCAGGTACAGCTCAGTAACAGCTTTTTTCCTCTTACCGTTTACAAACAGTGACTGTTGTATTAAAACTTTTTCGTTATTCTGTGACGCAGGAGAAGTCTAAGCTAGAGAGTGAATTGGCAAACTTCGGCCCTCGCATCAATGACATCAAGAGGATCATCCAGTCCCGTGAGCGGGAAATCACTGACTTGCGAGACCGCATGAACCTGGTGAGACTGGCACAGAGAGAGCTACATTTAGAAGTCAGTTTATGAACATGTAACACTGCAGTAACAACATTTCTGTTTCCCAGGTGGAGGATGAGGTGTTTGTGGAATTCTGTAAGGAAATTGGAGTGAGGAATATCAGAGAGTTTGAGGAGGAAAAAGTGAAGAGACAGAATGAGATTGCAAAGAAGCGGTGAGTTCAGTAATCTGGTCACTTCTGATGCAGGACAGTTAGTTAATAGTGAATCTGTCTCTGGTTTTTTTTTTAAGCATAACTTAATTTTTTTTTTGGGGGGGGGGTCTTAGTCTTGAGTTTGAGACTCAAAAGACCCGCCTGGGTATCCAGTTGGACTATGAGAAGAATCAGCTGAAGGAAGACCAGGAGAAGGTCATGATGTGGGAGCAGACTGTGAAGAAGGACGAGGCTGAAATCGAGAGACTTAAAAAGGTGAAAACAAAGTGAAAAGATGAAAATGTTTTGCCCTTGATTTTGACATCACTTTTAATCCCACTTGTGTGCCTTGTAGGAGGAGCACAGACACATGAAAATCATTGATGAGACAATGGCCCAGCTGCAGGACCTGAAGAACCAGCATCTCACCAAGAAATCTGAAGTCAATGATAAAAATCATGAGATGGAGGAGATCCGCAAAAAGCTGGGTGGTGCAAACAAGTCAGTGGCTGCAGACACATGCACTTTAGTATTTTTTTAATATCAAGTTAATATAATTTTATGTTTGAGTGGGTTTGTTTTACAAACAACTTTTTATTATTCAAGGGAGTTGACTCAGCTCCAGAAGGAGGTCACTGCCATTGAGACCAAACTGGAGCAAAAGCGCAGTGACCGTCACAACCTGCTGCAAGCCTGCAAAATGCAGGATATCAGGTTGCCTCTTCGTTCCGGAACAATGGATGATATCAGCCAGGGAGAGGTACGTTAACAAAGTCATCGTTGCTCTAACTGCAATTCCATTAAGACCGAAGCAGAAAACGACAGCTGTCTTTTGTTTTTACTGTTTTAGGGGAGTTCTCAGACAGATGAGTCCAGCAGCCAAAGGACATCCAGCAGTGTTTTGGCCAAAGAGGCTCTTATAGAGATTGACTACAGCAACCTGTCTGAAGACCTCAAGGTGGGTCCAAATAATATTATAAGGATTTTCTTTACGCGTATAAACATACTTAAAATATACCAAGTAGGAAAATGAGTGATTTGCAGCAGAGGTGATCTCTATAGCTAAAGTCA
The DNA here is from genome assembly GCA_015107715.1 of Tylochromis polylepis. Classification (NCBI taxonomy): domain Eukaryota; kingdom Metazoa; phylum Chordata; class Actinopteri; order Cichliformes; family Cichlidae; genus Tylochromis; species Tylochromis polylepis. The sequence continues at coordinate 80,530 of VVHJ01036201.1, read as the reverse complement.
GATTTTGTAGTTACATTTTGTACATGCATGTAAATTCATTTATTTATTCTTCTTTGATCTTCCTAAAGGATGCACTGTCAGAGGAAGAGATCAAGGCTGAGACGAACACACTGCAGCAGCGTCTGAATGAGCAGCAGAGCATCCTGCAGAGAATCAGTGCACCCAACATGAAGGCTATGGAGAAGCTTGAGAGTGTCAGGGACAAGTTCCAAGAGACCAGTGATGGTGAGATGGCAGTCTTATGTTAGAGTCTGGGGTTAAATGAGAAAGGGGACAGAAAGTTGATAGTACTCTTGAAGAACTCTTGTTAAACCTGAATGATATGCTTTTTTTTTCCTTCTTCTTCTTTTCTTTCTTCTTTTAGAGTTTGAGGCTGCTCGGAAAAGAGCCAAGAAGGCCAAGCAAGCCTTTGAGCAGATCAAGAAGGAAAGATTTGATCGCTTTAATAACTGTTTTGAGTCTGTGGCCACCAATATCGATGAGATCTACAAGGCTCTGTCACGCAACAGTAGTGCTCAGGTATGTTTTTAGAGACTCACCACGTTACATATCTTTAGCTATATCTAATGCCATGACAGGTAGCATTTATGTGTGGAATTTGGTACATTATAGTTAAAGTAAATAATTTTTCCCACGTCCATTTGTGCTTGTGCCCAAGTTGCCTTTACCAATCAGCGTATGTTTCTTCTTTAGGCATTTTTAGGGCCAGAAAACCCAGAGGAACCATATTTGGATGGTATCAATTATAACTGTGTGGCCCCAGGCAAGAGGTTCAGACCAATGGACAACTTGTCAGGAGGAGAGAAAACTGTCGCCGCCCTGGCTCTGCTCTTCGCTATCCACAGGTGAAACAAGGGAGATGTGCAGAGGAATTTTTAATACTCGTATGACTTGATGGAAGTTGATGACTGTTTACATCTCTCTTGCTTCTCTGTAGCTACAAACCCGCCCCTTTCTTTGTGCTGGATGAGATTGACGCAGCTCTGGACAACACTAATATTGGCAAGGTCTGTTTAGAGAATAAATGTTGATATAATGACTTGAGCTGTTTGGGTTTTTTTTGTTTGTTTTTTAAATTAATATTTCGTATGATTTTAGTGCAGTAGCTTTAATGCTTTCTCTTTGTACCTTCAAGGTGGCCAACTACATCAAAGACCAGTCAATGCAGAACTTCCAGGCCATTGTCATTTCTCTGAAGGAGGAATTCTACACCAAGGCAGACTCTCTCATAGGTGTTTATCCAGAGGTGAGTCTATTTTTTGTTTTGTTTGTTTGTTTGTTGAATTAGAGACAGATAAAATCCTCAAAGAGCAGATCAGCATAGATCCAAATTAGTACTACCTGAAGCACCATTTAAAAAGTGCAGCTGTGTAGTTTCAGCATTGTTTTAAAGGAAGAACACTACCATAATAAAACCACAACAAAAAAGAACCCATACACAATTGAATAAAAGTAAATAAGTAAATAAATAAATAAAGATCAAACGTATGCATTGCTTTGTGATATTAAATTTAGCCCATAAAATAATGTATGTTATTATGTGTCACATAAGGTTATGCTATAGATAAATCTTGATGGTTTGTTAAGAAAATGTCCCCATTTCATGAATCATTTTTCATATAAAGGCACTCTAGTACTCACAATACCCCAGTCTCATGAGACTGAGACATGTATTGACTGCACCAGAAGGCTGAGCATAATGGCTGTTGAATCTATTCAGAGAGCAAAGAAGGAATTTACCCAGAATTCCCCAGTATGAACTAATGTGTGTAATAGAAATTCCTAATCAAAGATTCCCTGGATACAGCTATGTATTGATGTTCACAGTTTCTGAGTAGGTGGCTCATCTGCATCTCCAGCATGCAGGGTCATTAACCTTTTATCACCTGAGTATCACACAGGCTGCGTTTGTAATTTTGCCTGTAAAATTACAAAATAATTCTCATCTTTTAGGAACCATTTGAATTTTCTTAGAATAGTGGAGGATTTGCAGTAATGTGAAGAGCACATGGTAAAATCTGGGCGGGGCTAAGTTTTCTGTCTGTGTTCAGACTGTGAATGCTTTGTGCTATCATGATACACCGAATATCCCCGTGAAGCCCATCTTCTCTTCTTTCTGAAACCGCTAGAACAAAAAAATAAAAAAAAAACCAAAACTCCCAAAATAGGAAAAGTTAAGCTTCTTTGCAGGGTATTCATTGTACATTGTACTTCTTAATATTGTATCCTGACCTGTGATGTGTCTTAAGCCAAGCAAAGTGTTGACCCAACCGAGGAGATGCATTTCTGGATATTATGCATATAAAGCTTTATGCAAAAATACTAAAATATAGCCATGAGATGGCTGAATTTTCAATAGTCAGGCTGTTTTTAGACGTTAAACTTCTGAACCTGGAGGTGTGACAGCAACAGAATGGAATTAATTAGATTCATATAACACTGTATATTCTTCATATACAGACATGCAACAACATTCTCATCGTAAACCACATGCGGCGTATCTAAGAATTAAAAGATTTTGTTTGAAATCTGGCCAATAAAACCTAAGCATCCTGAGCTGTGAAGTCGATGCTGATTTGGAAGTAATGAACTGATTTTTTTTTTTCCTTCCATCAACAGCAAGGAGACTGCGTCATAAGCAAAGTGCTAACCTTTGACCTCTCGCAGTATCCTGATGCCAACCCAAATCCAAACGAGTAAGACTAGCTCTCCCAGCACTGGTATTTTGTGAAGTTGGATGTTTCCATGGTTACTTTTTCTGGATTGCTCATTGTAATCTTGTAGTCACAGATGATGTATCCATTATGTGTTATTTCCTTCTTCTTTTTTTTCTTTTTTTAAATACATTAGAGTAGTGAGTTATTGAGCTTCAGTTGTATTTTTTTTTCATTATAGACCATAACTACCAGGATGTATGTACATTTATACAAACCAGTCCTTTATCAGTTTGGCCAATATATTTGTGTGGGGTTCTTTTTAAGAAGCTGTAGAATTTGTATCATGTGATTAAATGTCTCGAACATCCCTGAAGCCAATTTTTGTTTTCATAACTTTTATACTGTTCATGGCCGTCTTACAGCTGTGTGCTTTAAAGCGCTTGCCTGTTTCCTCTTCTCTGTACTTAACTGCAATTTCATATGTGCATCTATGGGTTTTTCTTTTTAAGCTTAATCAGGAATCTGTTGTTACAGTATAATGGATACATTCCCATGTGCAAAAGCTAAATAAAACCTGCAGTTAGCAGCAGCAGCTGGCAGTGTTGTTATGAGATCATGAAACTGAGGCTAGTACTGCTCTGCTATTTAGAAAAGTTTTTTTTTATTCCCTGAGTAATATTCCGAATCGACTTTAGTAGGCAGAAAACTCAGCGTGAGTTCATGCTGAAACTGTTTGGCCTGTTTTATCAATTGCTTTGCTTCAATAAATTTTGAATTATTTAAACTCGTTTATCTTGTTTACTTCGTAATACATTCTTGCAACTCATTTACTGTTTTGTAATTTCAGGGGCTGTTTTTAAAGTAGCTTTCATATGAATGTGTTTGAACCGATCCACAGTGCAGCATTCATTTTGCTGCACTAGTTTATATTCCATAAGGGGGAATAGAGCTTTGGTAGGCGAGGCTATTTATAGTCTTTGTTTTCACACAAACGTCTACAGAGGCACCAATGAAAGCGTGCACTTTGCTTCTTACAAAGCCTGTGTCTGCACTAACTCGTTGCACAAGTATATTTCTCTCATTAGTTTTGATTATTTGAACACTTGTCATTTTGTTGTCAGACGACAGTCATTAAATCAAACCTCGAGAAGTAAATTTTTTGGATGGTTTATTTATTTATTTTTTTTTGCCAATGGCGAACATACCAAAGTAAAACCAAGCCTCAATGGCACAGATTTAGAACTTTAGAATTATAATGGGAGGATAACTCAAACTAGCAGTCTCTCCATAATTTTAAACAATATGTCTGTGTGACAGCAGGTCAGAGGATAATGTAAAAAAAACAAAACGGTCCTGTCAATACCTGATGTTAAGCACAAACATGAAACAAATGCAAAAATTATATCCACACAGTTATGAATAAAGTGATAAGCTTCAGTGACATATCAAGCTAAATCAACCATACCCCAGGTATGCTGAAGAATCATTACTAAACTTCTCCCTACACTTATTCATTACGAATTTATGTGTGAAACACACAAAACGTGTAGCATTAGAGTGACGTAAAAACTTTAGCACTGCTTAACTGCTTCAGTTTGTTTGAAATCAATAAAATATTTATTATAGCTAGATCATTAGTTAATAATTCCATTAGATTTACCTCAGTTTCCCCTCACGCTGCATATAACAACATTTGTGAGCAAAAGAAATCTTGTTCAATACTAACAGACTAAAACACAGTGAGATCCTAATAGATCAGAAGACACTGCTTTACAGCCTTCATCTTGCACTGTTAGCACCAGAGCCCCTTTAAGACACTTAAATATTTTGGGGCCTGAATGCAAAGTAACCGCTGGCTCCTCCTAGTGGAGTCCTGTGCCATTGTCCTGTTTGAACTGCATCACAGTAAAGACGCAGTGAAGTTACCTTCTGTATGAATTCACTGAGTGACATTTTCTCCACAGGTCACTTTCCGACCTTCTTCATTCCTCAGTGAAGCTTTAGTGAAACACGCAGGTCACTGACGTGGCTGTCCCAAAGGCTATGGAATGGATAACCTCAACAAATACTACAAAGAAAGAAGTGCATCAATCCATTTACTCTGAGACAAGTACAGTGTTTTTATTAATTCGGCAAATCTGAAGTGTTAGATGTTTCATTATCAGATATATTGTTACTTCTCAGTTAATGTTTCAACCAAAACATGAAACCTTATCCAAACTGTCTGTAGGCATTGAGCCATCCTGACTGATACAGATTTTCAAAGAAGCAACAAGCTTGGTAAAGTGATGTGAGTTGGAGTCACACACTAGTGTTCAAAATACAAAACTGTCACGATAACCATGTAAATTCAGGTGACAGTCCCTACACTCCGGAGTCGGCCTCAGACGGCCCCCTTGCGGAGGGAATCGTGGGAATTGGACGTCTCTTTCTCCTCACAGCTGGATCTGGCCGGCCTGTTACCACTGTCGCCACTGCTGGGGCAGGAGGAGGGACAGGGATGGGACGCCTCTTTTTGACAGAGGTCATGCTGCTGGAGCGTTCGCTGAGGATGCCCTGAGCCACACCCTCCATGTCAGATACCGAGATGTGCATGGCTTCAGCCATCTCTTTCTTAGTTAGTGAGACAAAGCCTGGGTCCCTGGCCAGGGAGACCAGTCCACCCTTCTCTAGAGCCTAAAGAAGCAACAACATTCAGGTTTGTGCTTGCATACAGTAATAATTTTGGTGTATTAATAATCATTGTGTTAGGTTAAATTATACAATACTTTCAAACTGAAAAATGAGTCACCCTGGTTCTGCTGGAGGTTTCTTCCTGTTAAAAGAGAGTTTTTCCTTCCCACTTCCAAGCCAAGCCAATTTTATTTATAAAGCACTTTAAAAACAGCTAGCACTGACTAAAGTGCTAGCTGTTGTCTGAGTGTTTGGGATTTTCTCTTTCTCAGGGTCTTTACCTTATGAAGCGCCTTGAGGCAACTGTTGTGATGTGGTGCTATTTAAATAATATTGAATTGAATTTATTATAATGAGGGTTTATAAAAGGTTTTTTCAGTGACAGCTTTACATTAGCTTCCATAATCTGGTATAAAATCATGCACTGCATAAACATATGCACTCATGTAGTAGCAACCTGTGAATCATAAGGCTGTGTTACTTTAAAAGGGGCCATAATTACAAATATATAATATACAGTCTTTTTCTTATTCACTTAGTCAGAAATCAATCAGAAGAGAGTCTATGTCATCTGGAGGGGTTTGATGATGCTTTTGAAAGGAATGTAATGGGTTAAATCTCAAATGTGCTCATTTCTCGTATAGAGAAAGTTAATTCAGTCCAGATCTAGCTTTAACTTGTGACTAAGAAATAAGCCCAGTGCCCAGTGTCACCCATCTCTGACAAATCTGACAGCAGATGTTAGAGGTGGCAATTAATTAGAGTAGAAAAGAAGACCTGATCAGCCACTTTGACACTTACCTCTTGGACTAGCTGGTCGGCTGCAGTGTGTGAACTCTGACTCTGACTGTCACCATAGTTAGGGTCATAAGGGAACTGCATAGAGAAGGTAAGTAATCATATATTGCCTGCATAATCTGTTCTTAGATGGGTCAGCCTTCAATAAAATATTACCTGTGTTCTGTCTGTTCTCACTGTGAAGTTCCAGGTATGTCTGCTGGCTAAAAGAGGTAGAATAAATACATTAATGAATATATAAATAAGCAATTACGAAGCATTCCCATGCCTCATATCTCAATTTATTTATTAATTTGGCGTTATTATCCATCCAGAATTTTCCATGGCCACATTAAAAAAGTCTTATCAAAGACCTTCATCTTTGATTGGACTTCTTCTGTGATTTGGATTTAACATATGTGGCATATCATGTCTTGTTGCTTGTGCCATACCTGCCTCCTCATCCTCACAAGGATTGTAAAACACATCCGGAGTCCCTTCTCTTTCAAATGAAAATCTGAAAGGAAACAAAAATCATCACACATAACGGCACTGGTATGCCATCATACTAATCAGGAGAGTGCTTTGGTGCTCACTCTGCAAAGGCGTTGTTGTTAGTGTTGCTCTTTGGTGGAGCTGTGGGGAAAAATTCTGTACCAGACACCAAGGCTGAGGCTGAGCTTGGTGGAGACTCGGGCTGACTCTCTGCAAAACTGAGTGGCCGCTGGTTGGTCACCTGTTGGGACTGAGTGTTAGCAGGCTCAGTGGAGAACGACTCTACCCGGTTACCAAACAGGTGGTGTGAACGCTGGAAATACAAAGCAAGAGACATATTAATAATGAAATAGTACGTAAATAATACAAAGTAAAGGCAGGTTTAATGAAATGTTGTGTATTAGCATTTATATGTAAGTTGATGTCATCTGACTGCTTTTCAAGCTTTGGAAAGGTTTCTAATGAATAGAAAGCCAAAAAAGGTGTGGCGGGGCGTGGTCTGCGGTGCCGCGGCAGAGGAGATGGGTTCACCTGCGCAGCATCTGCAATCACGCCTCGCCGGCTTAAAGTCTGTACTGGTCCCTGCTGTAATGTTGTTGTTGTGTACGTGTGGCTGGCAGCTGGGACGCTGCAGCCGGGAAGTTTGTAACAGCAACCGTGGATGTCAATAAAAGTATGCTGAATAGCATGGAAATGTCGTCGGGTCTGCCGTGGGTTCTTTACAAAAGGTCTCCGCCCACTAAAGATTTTTTTTATTAATAAAACGCCATAACCACGAGTGTAGGAACACACAACAAAGGTGCTGCAGAATGGGAATACACCTGATAAATGGCCTCTTCTCCTGCCTCCTCCATGGCTCTTTCCATCTCTTCTTCATTCTGCAGGTCTCCTGAAATGGCTCTGTGCATTTCTGGAGCTGCTTCTTCCTCTATACTCCTCAGACCTGCCTAGAAAAACATGAAGAATGTGGATAAATGAAGGGCAGAGGAACAGTACTGCTGATATACAATACACAGTACATTTACTTGCACTGTAAGCTGAACTGCAAAAATGGAAAAGGAAAAACCCAGCTCACCTGGATCTCTGGACCTGAGGCACTCTTCTTAGTTGGACGGTAGCCGTAGTACTCCTCTTGACGCTTAATGAACTTGCGGAGATGGTCTTGCAACAGGAAGGTGGCGTAGAATTTCCCCACAGTCACCTCATCATCTATAACAGTACAGAGTTTGTGATCATCACAGTGCACTGTGTTCAGAGACGCTGGATTATTTTGTAAATGTGAAACACGACATATACTACTGCCTCACCTCCAATAGGAGGAATGACCTGGTCTAACAGTTTCATGCTGGTGCGCTTCCAGATCTTCTTTATAATGGCTCTCAGCTCCTCATTGGCCTGCTCAAAGTTACCTGTTAGGAACAATTCAAGATAACTGAGCGTTGTTACAGTAGTAGCAGATGAGGTTGAAAGAAACATGTATGTTGTATAAAACACATACAAGTTTGGGTACACCGTACCTTCCGTCTTAATTTTGAGTGCAGTCCTGACCAGAGCGAAAAGGGTGGCGTTAAAGGTGACCGTGCCATCACTGTTAAGAGGCATGTTCATACCGACCAAGCGCTACAAAAAGCAGGAAAAAGGAACTCTAATATGGGCTCCTGCATACTTGCAAGCACCACGTAGTGTTACTTTATGTCTGTCTGTACCTTGCATGCAGCCCGATGTGGACAGAATTTGCCAAAGCCCAGGGGAGGCTGAATACTTCGCAGCAGCGTCACCACATCCAGATGTTTGATTCTCCCCCTGTTAGATCAGAGAAACATCCCGAGTAATACCCAATTAAACAGCATCCCAAGGGTTATTTGAAAATACATGGGTTAAGAAATGAGATTTCACACTCACGTAGCTTCGGGATCATATTCAGCCCAGATCTTTTTAAACTCATCCAGATGGTGTGGACCAAGCAGAGACCAATCACGGGTCAGATAGTCAAAATTGTCCATAATAACAGCTACGAACAAGTTGAGGATCTAGAATAGGCACCGAAAGACAGGTGGTTAAATGCAACATGGTTTGAGCATTTCTATATTTGTCTTTTCATATATCATCCCTGTAATATGACTATATATAATAGATAAAGAAAAATGCTGAATTCTCACCAAGAAGGCACAGAGACAGTAGAAGCTGAGGAAGTAAAAGACAGCAAAATTGGACCCACAGGTGTACTCTTCTCCTGGCAGGAAGTCAGACTTGGGGTCACACTTTTTTCCATACATTGACGCCATCATGACATCTTGCCAAGCCTCTCCAGTGGCACATCTGGATATGTAAACATAAACCAAACAATGAGATGTTGTTTTGTGTTCAAAACATATTTGAAGCCCAGAACCTGGTCTCACCGGAATAACATCAGAACAGCCTGAGGGAATGTCTGGAAGTTGTTGTTGCGGTTGATTTGGGTACCATCCACTAATGCTATCTTTCCAAAGATCTGAAGGTTGAAACGATCTCATTTTAAATTCAGTGTCATTCATCTATAACAAAAAAATAGCAAAGTGTGACCAGTAACATATTTTTTTACAGTTTTTTTTTCTGTACCTGCATCCCAACGACAGAGTAGATAAAGAAGAGCATCACGATGAGCAGAGCTACATGAGGCAGAGCCTGTAGGCAGAAAACAATGACATTATTAAAATGTGATCACTCTGAAGCACACTGGAGATTTGAAATTAAAAAAGAAATCATGACGACAACGATTTCAATGATGACCTGGAAAGATTTGATGAAGGTCCACAGTAGGTTACGGATGCCCTCCGAACGGTTCAGCAGTTTGACAAGACGCATAACACGGAAGAGTCGGAAGAAAGTGATGGAAACCGAGGCATTTTCAGAGGCCTTTGGACACAAACAAAGAATTTAATGAAAAGAAACCTCAAGTAAAAAACAAAAACATGACTGGGTTGAAATGTCTGAAGAGTTTAGGCTTACCGCAATTACTTGCATTGGATTTGTCTCCTGAACAAAGCAGACGGAGAAGTGAGAGGCTGCAGCGGTATGTGTTGCATTTAATATAATGTTAAATATTATTAAAATATGACTTCAAAATAGGGTTAATATCAGAGTCATTTTCCACTTTTGATGAGTTACAAAGCTTTCAGATCAAAGCCGCTTGTAACTCATGCAAAGTAGACAAACTACACATGCTTTATTTTGGACATATTAACTTTTTTTGCAGTCAAGCAATGATTAATACTTCCTACCAATATAGTCCACAGTCTTGAGACATAGCCGTGTTTATAGATACAGTATGAGCCATACTGCAACATAATATAGCCATGCCCTTGAGATTTGTTTTATATTCACTATGTAAGATGACACAGACAGTGTAAACAGAAAGGTTTTACCAGAAGGTTAAGCAACACACTGTCTGTTACATTAGTGCTATACTTTAGTGGCGTGCTCACACAGCAGAGCTCATGCAGCAGTGCAGATCAGATATTTACACAGCCATGGAGACAGTACAGTCCTCCACTTTCGGCCAGGGCACTCTGTAGAGGATAGACAGATGAGCGGTGAGGTGCATGAGTGGCAGAGGGATTGATGGGGAGGAACAGGTGAAATATGGGCTTTGGGTCGACAAAAGTGAAACTGCTGCAAGCTTGTGCTCGTGAATGGAAAAATTATGGCACTGCAGTGCAACCATGACTGAAAAATAAAAACTGTGATCACCAAGAGAAAACACTGAGCAGCACGAGTAGCATTACCACATAAAATAACACTGAATTCATATTTGATATTGTGCTCTTAAGTGCTCGCACAAGACATCAGATGGTGGTTTTTGTGATGGAAATGCATCTGAGGCTGCACAAGGCACTGAGGAGGGGGGAGATGGAGGGGATGAGGTGGGAAAGGACAAGAACAGTACTGACCATGTCCTGTGAACTAGTTTTCCTGGTGTCAATCAGCTGTTGGGCCACAATTATATGCTTCTGGGTAAGATTACTGAATAAATACATGTGGTCATTCTAAAGCAAATTGCACTATTGCCTGAAAATGGCTTAATATAGCAAACAAAGCGATTTCACATACCTGCAATCGTGTTCTTTAATACTGATATAAAATATGTGTGTACGTAAGTCTTATATGTACTTACATCGACTTCACTCAGGATGACGTCAACAACGCTACCAACAACAATAATGAAGTCAAACACATTCCACGGGTCTCCAAAGTAACCCTGCACAGACAGGTGAAACACACTGACACGTTAGGCAGTGGGAGTGGGTGGATAAGCATTCAGACAATAATCATCAGAGCGTTTACCCTTGCTTTGAAGGCCATGAGCTTAAGAATCATCTCCACAGTGAAGAGTACCGTGAAGATTAAGTTGAGAATGTCTGACAGCTTTGTGACATGGTCCGACTGATTACAGTGCTGTTTAAAGAAGGAAGAAAATAAATATATTTAAACATTTTAGCACTAACAAAATACAAATCCACATTCAACAATCCTATTACTAAACATTCAACTGTTTAGTAATAGGACTGATGACTAAACTACTCAAATAAGACTACAATTGTGATAAACTAGGATTAGCCTTAAAAACTCATAAATTAGGCCCACACTGACATTTTTAAAATTAGGTCTCGTCTACACATTCCATTGTCTGCTGCTTTACAAACCTTTATTTTATATTAACAAGCACCTCACATGCACATCGTGATGTGATGAATCGTCAAAGAATTGTAGTTTACATAAAGTGAATGCTCACGTAAACAACTCTCATGATTTGGGAAGAGTACACAAGATACTGTTACCTGGTCACCAGACAAATGCACAAATTAAAAATAGTCTGGAACCTCTCAGTTGATATTGAATTTCCGAGAGCCATAATTAACAACGGACTCCATCATAAACGATGGACACAGATGAGCTCCTGTGTTTCCCAGGGGAAAATTTTTTTTTTTCTCTAATGCAGAATATCAAAGTAGCTATGTTTAACCTAAAATGAAGCTGAGGTGCGCATCCTGCAGAGGTGTCTGAGCACAAGCTGTGCACTGCAGTGTACACATTGTTGGTTCAATTATCTATGAATAATCAGTATTAAAAAAAATTCATGCATGATGACATGACCTGAATGTTAATTTTATGTTTTGGACTTATATATTTTTACTTTATTTTACACGTCAGTTTAAGTATTTGGCTCAAGTCATGATTATTTTGTGTATTATTTGTTTTGTCAAATGCAGAAAAAGGCAAATGTGTAAAGGTTTACTGTCTGTCATCGTCATCAGCTCCTGCAAGGTGACCAGGAGCCAGAGATATATTTATATGCTTAAGCATATAAATCAGGCGCTCTCAGATTCATCTTGGTCCTAGACTGAAGATACTCAATAATGACATTCAGTATTTTCTATGAGGACCATTAATATATATTAGGACAAAATGTACATACCTGCATCCCCAGACACAAAGTGTTCAGCATAATCAGAAAGAACATGAGGTACTCAAAGTAGCAGGAGGTGACAATGTACCAGACCCTGTACTGGTACGGGTTTTTGGGTATGTAGCACTTCAGAGGACGAGCCTTCAGAGCGTACTGCACGCACTGGCGCTGAAGGGATAACGGACAGACAACAGACACATTAAAGGAAAAAAAATGAGTTGCAACATGTTTTTATTTTGAATAATTAGACTAGTACTGTCCTCAGCCTCATCTCAGTGTACCTGGTTCTTGTCCAGCTCACAGTTCTTATACTCCTGCTCACCCTGCTCCTGGAAGGTGACTATGACAAAGCCCACAAAGATGTTCATCATGAAGAAGGCTATGATGATGATGTAGATAATGAAGAAGATGGACACGTCGACACGGTTGTTGAAGACTGGACCCATGTCTTCTTCAGCTGAATCTATAGCTCTATATAAGAGTCTGCAAACAAATGCAGATGAAAAATAAATACATCAGTGAACAGAGATATGGTCTAATGAATGAATTACAGGTTCCAGTCAATGGAAATACTTGTATGTCACTTTCCACCTAACTTCTTACTCAGTTAAATAAAACTAAAATAGCAAATAAGCTAATCACAAATGCAGCTGATCAAACCAAAACAGATTCTGTGCTTACTTTGGCCAACCCTCAAACGTGGAAACGGTGAACAGAGCCAGAATTCCATTGAGCACATTGTCAAAGTTAAAGTCATTGTTGAGCCATTCTCTTTTAGCCACTACTGTGTCTTGCAGGGAATTCTCCATGTGCTTCAAGAAGAATCCCCTGCGAGCAGAGACAAGGAACCATTAGTTAAAATAGACTGATGGCTGAATGAAATCTGCGATGTGATGAATGTTGGTTTCCTTACTGGCATTCCTCCTCAGTCACTTTGGACACATCTGTGCAGCTGTAGAATTTACCCTGAAAGGCAGTGACACAATTCAGCAGTTAGACTTCTATATATATTTACTAAAGAGTAGCTTGGATTTATGACCTTTATGGTATTATACGCCACCCGGTTTTAGTTCAGCATTTAAAAATTACCTTAAAGAGTTGGACTCCTATGCAGGCAAACATGAAATTCAGCAGCAGGGTGACCAGGACGATGTTTCCAATTGTTTTGATGGCCACAAATACGCACTGGACCACATGCTGTCATATAAGATAAACAAAGGCCAATAAACACTGAGGAGAAGTCTAGACATACAAGTGAAAGACACAGTGTTAATTGATCACTCAAAATCCACATCTATCTGAAAATATCTGGTCATTTTCTTTTACTTTACACTTATATTCCCTTACGTTTATTGATTCCCTTTAGAGAAAATTTCTAGTTACTTTGCAAAAAGAAAATTATCCCCCAAACCCAATAAGAGGTGGCCTTATACTAATGAAACGAAGGGGACTGAATGGAGTGGGTTTTTATTGTTGTTTAACTCAGTTTCAATGCACTCAATTTTGCGCTGTGTTTTTTCAGATCCCATTGCAGTGTTGCATTTCAGCCCATTGGTAAGGTAAATTTAGTTGGAAAGGTATAGCATCTGGGTGGAGTTTTCTTTTATGTTAGCAATATTTTCATTGTAACCTGCACTGTGTTTTGCTTAACTTATCTAAGGTATGGCCCTTTGCCTTTTATTTCAGCCCTTGTTTGGGATGCATTTTGATTTTCCCCTGCCACTTATGGTTAGTTAATGAAATATGAAAAGTCAAAATGTATTGTCCCCATATGAGAACGGAGGGTCTCAGGAGGATAAGTCGATGTGGCTCACTTTAAAAAAAAATGCTGCCAACCCCTGACTTTTTTTTACAATTGTATAGTTGCTAAACTTAATACGGCAGTAAAATGGGTGATAAACAAATACTCTGATTTCATATGCTGTATTAAAATATCAGTTGCTTGGGCCATTTTTCTATAGAAGGAGTACTTTTTATACTTTTAGTACTTGTTGCTAATTATACTTTTTTACTTTTATGTAAGATTTTTAAAATGGGGTTTTTATGGGTAACAGGCAATTTTCCACTTATTTGACTTTGACTTTTAAAGAATCTGTTAGATCACTTCTACTCAGACACACAGCTCTTGCCTCAGGCAACCTGTGCATGTGTTTTACCTTTAATCCTTTGGCTCTGTTGATAGCTCTGAGAGGCCTCAGCACCCTCAACACCCTGAGAATCTTCACAACGGAGATGGCACTTGATCTGCGCACAACAAGAACACATGGCAGAAAGCAGCCTTGAAATTCATATCTGAGAAAATAGTGTAATTTAAGCAAAAAATAACAATGGTGACCTTTTCATTTAACTTGAGCATCTTATCATGAAAACTCACTCCATTCCCATAGACAGAAGAGACACTCCGACCACAATCAGATCCAGAATATTGAAAGAGTTACGACAGAACGAGCCTTTATGCATGAACGCTCCATACACTGTCATCTGTCAGTGAAATAAACAGAGAACAGTTGAACAGAGTCTATTTTTAAGTGCAAGAAGAAGGTCCCTCTAAACTTCAGTCTCAGAAAAATTATAACAAATTAGCTGATCAATCAATAATGTAACATAGCATAATATTAGAGCTGGACCCATCAATAGTGCTCTTTACTACCAACAATCCCTCCACCTTCCCCCCAGAAAACAAGAAAACAATGAATATAAAACAAGGCAGTAGTTTTGTTGGCAAGATTTGGTACCTTTCATCAGCTTCAGAGCAAAAGAGTTCAATATTACTTACTCATACAAATCGTTAAAAACGCATTAGTCACTGTTAAATCTACCTTCAGTACAATCTCAATGGTGAACACGGACGTGAAGACAATGTCAGCATAGGCCAAGATCTGAAAGAAACACACAGAAAAAACAGTCACATTTTGCCTTCATCCAACAGAAATTGTTCAGTTTGTTCAGCTACACCTGGCTGTTACCTGGTTTCTGTAGGACTTGGGATCAATGGGATCCTCAGCTGCCAATGAGATGGAGGAGAGCAGGATGAAGAGGAGGATTAAGTTGGTGAAGGACGAAGCATTGATGATCTTGTAGCATAATTTACGGAACCTAGATTGTTAAAACACACAGGCACAGGTAAATGTTTGCAACATTTATTATGATATGATATCGTTTTCAGGTTGGTGTTGAGCCAGATGATGGTCTGTTTCCTACTTGTTCTGAGGGCCAAAAATGAAAAAGGAGCTAGCTTCAGGTAATGGAACTGCTTCTTCCTTCAGTTGCAGATCCGCCATTGGTCGGGGCCGGGGGCTGATAGGGATTTCAGGCTCTTCCTCCTCATCATCACCTACAATACATAAAAAAGACTCAAATTACTGGAGGTATTCAAATGAAAGCCTGAAGCAAAGACCCAGGAGAAATCTCCCAGTGCTGAATAATGCTGTAGGCTTTATATGGTTGTCACCAGGGAAGTGTGCTATAAACACAACACAGGGAATTAGCTGAGTCTAACTGTGATGACAGGTTACTATACTTATACTGTAACACAGCCAAGACAGTGGCCTTGATAAACAGCTGGTGTAAGGAATACAAATTCTTGCAATTAGCGACCTCTTTCTGCTACAACTATGCCACTGGGAAAGGTTCAAAAGTATTTTATTGTATTACCTGGGAAATCAGCCGGTGGAAATGGATCTTTCACTTCATTGACATTAGACTCAAATTCATCGATTTTGAGCTAAAACAAACAAAAAAAAACAAAAAACAGGGATATTAATTTCTTATAGATACTTATCCTGCAAAATTACATACATTTCAAGAGTAAAGAAGTGACATGAAGCCAGAAACGACAGTAACCTTGGCTGTGGTGGGCATGCCTTCCATCTTGGCCCTCTGCTCAGCCAGTTTTTTAGCTATCCTCTCTCTCTCCTCATCAGTCTTCTCAGGCATTTTCGCTCTGTTTGACAAGAAGGAAAAGAATTAGATCAAGCAGATTATCTCACCTGGCTTAAACGTTTGGTATTCCTTTTTTTTCTTTCACCTTAGTAGCTTCTTCCTCAACTTCTCCTCTGCCTTTTCTTTCTGAGCTGAAGTCAAACTCTCAGCCTCTGCGAGGTTGTCGACAGCAATAGCAAGGAAGACGTTGAGGAGGATATCTGTTTTCAAAGAGCTCAGGAAAAGAAATGAACCTTGCCTGTTAACATTATGTCCATGCATAGATTTAAAAAACAAACAAACAAAATAACAGTGTGAGCATATGAGAAGGATACAGTTTCCACAGACAAAGAGAATAATGAAGTAGATGGAGACCAGAATGCCAGGAATGACAGGCCCTCCATAGGCCATGATTCCATTGTACATGATGGATGTCCAGTCCTCTCCTGTGAGGATCTGAGAAACGGTTAAGAGTTAAAAAGCTGAAAAATGATTCATTATTGTCATGTATAAATGGATAGGACTGGAGATGAAATGTGAAATGAGCTTCATTTAAACTACTGATCACAAAAATCTGTTTTAACAAACTCAAATCAGTCATTACATCCGAGTTTGTGTGCGTGGGTATGTGCCATTCTATCTGTAAACATGATAGCTCAAAAAGTTTTGAATGAATTTGGATAAAACTTTGTAGGCGTGTAGAGTGAGGTCATGTTAACAAATCCGGCTTATGTCCCCCTTATAAATTATAACTATGATTCTTACAAGTGTGGTGTGTAATGCCAACATATAGAAAGTACCATATGAAGATTTAAAATGTCACATTTGAACTCTGACCTCTTCTTCAAGGTCAAATAAAGCCAAACTTTCATAAAATGCCTTTTAACTTTAAAATTATGCTTGAAATTCTACTGCCTCTGAGGTTTGAGCTTTCTGAGTGCTTCTTGTATTTAAAAGTTTAAAGAAGAGCCTACAAAACAAGTGCCTGGTCTCACCTGAAACACACTGATCAAGGCCTGAGGGAAGTTGTCAAAGTTACTGCGCCTGGGTCTGTGGTCAGAGAAATTAAATTTCCCTCCAAAAACCTGCATGCCCAGGAGTGAGAAAATGACAATGAAAAGGAAAAGAAGAAGAAGGAGGGAGGCAATGGAGCGAACGGAGTTGAGGAGAGAGGCCACAAGATTACTGAGTGACTTCCAGTACCTGAAACACAAATGAGAGGTGGTAAATGGCATCGGGTTACACTATAATAGCTTATACTGATACTACAGGGATATTTTACATGATCTTGGCTTACTTTGTGACTTTGAGGATCCTCAGCAGGCGGATACACCTGAGTACAGAGAAACCCAGGGGAGCCACAGCACCTGCAGACAGCATGATCATCTCCAGGATACCACATAGTACCACAAAGAAGTCAAAACGGTTAAATAGAGACATGAAATATGCCCTGGGTCCCAGAGCGTACATCTTCACAAACATCTCAATGATAAACAGCACCAGCAGCACCCGGCTAGCCACATCTGTTGAGATGGTGGAAGAGACGGACAAATGAATAAGTAAATGGAATATACATGAAACTGTTTATTAAAATATATACATAAATTATCAACCTTGAAAGGAAGTCAGGCTTTCAGGCTGGTGGTGGTACTCTGTGGCTATGGTCAGAGTGTTGAGGAAGACCAGGAACATCACCACCCAATAAAATGCTCTGGTTTTCACGTACACCAGGCACTTCATCCTGAAGAAACGGTTCCAGCGCCGAGCCAGGCGGCTAAGCATAAAAGCAACTCTAACTTACTGTTTCATACTGAATGCCAGCATTTATACATTTTCAGTGGGAAACTCACTAGTAGTAGATTATTCGACTCTTGCCCTCCAGGTCATACAGACTGTCTGTGTCTGAATCTCCACTGGACAAAGGCAGGAGTCCTGATAAGAAAATAACAGTTGTAATCTGAGATTGTCTCTGTGGACAAATGTTCTGAGGTTTTTGGTTGGTTTTTTTTGTAGAGCGCACCTTTTCCTTCTCTATCAGCATCCAGGACTTCAGCGTGAGTGATCCACTCCATGTAGCCATGGAGGTCCTCATCCAGCTGCTGACGCTCTCGTAACTTCTGAAACTCACCACGTGACCTGGCTTTTTCTCGCTCTTTGGTAAACTCTCTGTGTGGAACAGCAAACAAACGTTATTGTATTATTTCTCTGGTTAGGTGAAAATCTTAGATTTACGGAAGGAGCATAATCTTACCCACTGAGCACACCCAAAACCAGATTGAGCACGAAGAATGAGCCCAGCAGAATTAGAGGAACAAAATAGAGCCAAGGCCATTCATTCCCTATGGCATCATTCACCTAAAGTCCAGGGTATCAGTCAAAATTAGTGAATTTTATTGGGTTGCAAACTGCACACTGAATCTGAGACAATCTTCAGACACTGACCCAGTAGAGCACTTTGGTCCAGCTTTCCATGGTGATACACTGGTATACAGTCAGCATGGCAAAGCCAATGTTATCAAAGTGGGTGATACCGTTGTTGGGACCTTCCCAGCCAGGCCGACATTCCGAGCCATTGATGATGCAGCGGCGTCCATTACCAGCCTGAGCACAAGGGGCAGGCAGTTCACCCTCTGCTGTGGCATAGATATCTGTGGGGCAAGTTTAACAGCTTAATGTAAAAACCCAGGTGTAAGTATGTTTCACTGTGTTCTTTTAAACATACTTGTGCCTTTGTAATAGCAGGTCTTATGCATTTTGCACTTAAAGAGCTCCAGCCCCATGATGGCATAGATAGTGACCAGTAAGAAGACCAGCAGAGCAATGTGTAGAAGAGGCAGCATCGCTTTAAGGATGGAGTTCATTACCACCTGTAGGCCTGCAAGTGAACAAATAAACCCAGTTTGTCATATAAACCACAAGAACTTGGTACTGCTACCTTTCCAGAGTTATAGTAAATGCCGTTCTGCCCATACACTATAATGTTCAGTGTATCAGATGAATTTAAGGTGTATAATACAGAGTCAGCATCTCTCTGTTGCATGTGTGGATTGGTTCTTACTGGGGACTCCAGAAACGAGGCGTAGAGGCCGCAGTACTCTGAAAGCTCTCAGTGCCTTCATATCAAACCCCCCACCCTTCTCCTTTGGCACACCTGACACCCTATTTACGGTATCCATAAATAAGGTGAAGAGACTGCAGGAAAAGATGAGACAGCCGTAAGTGCTGTAGCTGCTACATTGTTTATTTATATCAAATTATATTTCAGTTTTGATATATATTACATTCTTAACAAATAAGCTGTCCACCTGCAGCTAAGACATCCTCTTACCCCATGAAGACAATGACAAAGTCCAATATGTTCCAGCAGTTTCGTAAATAGGCCCCTTCGTGGAACACAAACCCATACGCTACTATCTTCAAGAAGCACTCCAGCGTGAAGATGACCAGGAATATATACTCCAGACTTTCCTGCAGTAACAGGAACAAAATGAGAACACTTTCAAAAAACTTTCACTCTCACATAATATTCTCTAATAAAGTATTAAATGATTGATTAAATCTTTTAAAGAGTAAAATGACATGTGACTGAAGAGCTTGGTTTTGATGGTCTCTGACTGAGCAGCACGCAAGTACAGCAAGACGAGTTAAACCACTGGAGGTCAGCAAAGGCTCAGTTCTTTCTCTTGTTGTGCATACTTGTAAAGCATATGCTAGGAAGAACAGCATAAAAAAGATCAGCAAAAGTGTTGCTGGCATTGTAGCAGCTCATTATCTTTTGTTTCCAGTTTGTTCATTCTGATGCAGATTAAACATGACCTCCAGAAGGTTGAACAGAAGGACGGGCCACTGCCCACAGAGTGAATGATGAAACATTTTGACACGATGTAGCAAGTGAGATGTGTCAGACAAAGATGAAGCAGACTGTTTGCAGGAGACAGATAAAATGTGAGTGGCTGAATGAAAGCATCATCTGCAAACTGTCCCCATCTCTGTGCTTTTATTATCCGTGTTGACACAGGGCAGGAACAGAGAACAGGGATTTTTCCTCAGATTAGATGCTGTTATGTGTGGATCTAAATATAGATGTTGTAGAACAAAAGGCTGTTAATATGACAACAGTAAGATAAAGCTCCAAGAATCCAGTAGGAATCCAGTCCTACTTCCAGTCCTAACAATCAGAAATAGAGAATTCATTTGAGGTATGTACTGTAACTGACATGCAGTTTAAATTTCCTTTCCCTAAATCAACTCAATAATCTCTAGGTGAACCAGCAAGCACTGGTCCCCACACACCTAATCACCAACCCTGCATCCATTAACGAGTGTACACACATTTACAGACTAGGCTACCGCGCATCAACATTACAAACTATCATATTATTGGAATACGTGGCTGTGGTCACACGAGGCAACATTGGCGAATTCTCCTGTATCACCTGCATCAGTGGAGTGACGGTGCTTAGGCTGACCTACTTCTAACAGTAAAAGGGGGGCTGATGCATCTCTTCTTACATTTTCACCTCTGAGGAATGGCACCGTAAGAACTGAGGATTTAGATATAGGGCCAATGAAGAGATCAATTCAGATTTGGGTTCCTAACAAAAGTAAAATGGCTATAAATCATAAAGACATGAACTTTAACCCAGAGATTTGCGTGGAGTTTATTGACTTAATGTAGGAAAGTAACCGATGGCTTGTGATGCTTGACATTCAAGCTAAATGCCAAACCTCTATAAAAAGCGATCTATTTATCATAACATTGGTGTCAATACAACACATCCAATAAGCACTGGCCAAATGTATGCACGGTGCAAGATCAGTATATCTTTTGCTCACATGCGCACCTTGTTTATCTTTGGGTTGTGTAGTCTCTGACCTGTAATACACTACCAACAGTTTCCCAGCTTTAAAACACACACCTATGAAGCTGAAATATAATATTTTTCTGGATACACATCAGCATCGTCCACCTGCCACCAGCTTTTTTACACTACCTCAGAATGAGACACTCGATGACTCGTTCCTCTGCAGACACAGATGGGACTCCAAATAAAGAACCAAGTTGTTTCTGGACACATTCAAATGGCGTTTGGCATCCCACAGCTTGTCACTGATTCAACACGGTAGTAAATCAATATTACTACACTCACTTGCTGATCAGAGCTGCACAGTCATCTACTAGTAATAGTAAAACTGAGCCTTCATGAACCATATAACATGAGTATAAACCAGTGTTTCAGTTCTTTTATGTATCATGAATATTATGAAAAAGAAATATCGATATAGTCATCATTCACTACAGTTTCTTCTCATACACTCATGTGCCATGCAACAAAGGGGTTAATGTTTATTTACCAAATTTAAGTTGGTGTTGTTGGTGTCTTCTTCAGGCATGGGCAGGAACACAGCCAAAGCGACACAATTTGCAAAAATGGTCAATAAGATGATGATCTCAAAGGTTCTGGAAGGGGAAGCTCAGGATCATGACAACAACAACAAAGAGCAAAAAAAACCCCAGTAAGCCCCCAAAATGAATATCCACAAAGATCTATTCTCTTATGTTTAGTATGTTACGATGTTAATGGGTGACAGTGGGAGGGTGGCTTAAACTTTCACAAGAATAAAAAGGTCACTATATTTATCTAAGTAATTTTACATTTGTGATTCAGTGTAACAAATACAGCTCTCCAGCAGCTCTGTTAGCACTGAGTAGTGCCTTTAAATGCTGCCTGAAACATCATCCCTGAAATAGCCCCCCCTGGGTAGCCAGCAAAGTGTTCCACTTTAATGTAATCATGCCTGCTGTGCTGCTTCATTCCCACCCATAGGGGGCTCTCTGTGAGAATTCCCCTGCCAGGTCAGCATCATGTCTCACTGTGATGCCATGGGACAGCTGCAGAGTCCAAGAATATGACCAGACCATTTGAACACAGACTGCTAATCAGGAAAGAAAGAAAAAAAAGTGGCTTCTCTATGAGATTTTTTAAAATTTTGAGATCTGTGTATGTGGATAGATTATTTATATATTTTTTTGACCTTCAGAGTTTTAGTAATTTTCCATAATTTGGCTCTCTATATAGCACCCAAGCCCTGTGTTACCAAACCACATACCAATGTGATTAACTGTGGCGGTGGAATGACTTATGACATGGTTGAACATACCGGAATAAAATGTCAAGTAGAACAGATCTTTACACATCATCACGTTTTAAAATGTGGTCACTGTTAAACTCGAAGTTCATGCATCTGCATTTAAACGCTGTGAACAAGAGGTTCCTATCACTGGATTGGTATGATCAACTCATTCCAGTCCGGATACAGGAATGGACATGAGGCTAAAAGCAGAAAACTCCCTACAGGGGCCACAAGTGCTATCAAAAGCCCTTGTTGTGCTCTTTCATCTTCTCCTACTTGGACGCTAAAATGACTATTTTGACATTTAAAAAAAATAAGGAGCCAGTTGAATAAGACTATCTCATTAATTGTTTTTTTGCCTGATGCTTTTGTCAGGTGATCTCAGACTAACACCAGGTGAAACTCCACGGGCTACAGACTTGACTTTGATACAGATCAGAAACATTACAAAAGTCTTAACGCTTCAGGGATCATCTCATCACACATTTGGAAGAGACCTGGCTTGAGCATGCTGACCACAGGTGAACAAGGCTATTAATTCACTGCCCTGCTGTCAGTATTTTTAAACCGGGGCTCCATGCTGCACTGACTGTATAATGCCTCGTATAATGCCTTGATATCACTGAATTTCAAGGAAATATTTAAACTGAAATCTCCTCTAAAATACAAACACAGTTGTCAGAGACGTGTGTGTAATTTCGGTGTGACTGAAAGATCTAAAGGATACTTCCACTCCACTATGTTGATGCAGGCCTTGCGGAAGGGATTTTTGAGGTTGAACATGAAGAGAGATCTCGCGGGTCGAGGGTTTCCTCCAGTGGCCTGTAGTTTCTTAAGCTTCTCCCTCTGCTTCCTCTTCAGCTCCTCTTCATTCATGATGATCGGCTTGGCTGCTTCTGTGTTGGACGCCATCTTGATACCTCCACCTTAGACACACTCCAAATTCCTGTGAAACTTAACGTTTATTGTATAATCCCAAACTCAGGTCCAGTATGTCTCCCCTTTGTGAAAGCAGATCCTGCGCAGGCTCCCCCGGCACCCTCTCTCCCCTTTTCTTCTCCTCCTCGCCCCTTTGTCGGTCTCACCTGGGCAGAGCCACAGGCCTCTCTGCCTGGCTGAGGGCCTCTGACAGAATAAGCCCACCACGTCCAGGAAAAATAGCAGGAGCCCAGAGTGACTGGAGGAGCAGTTGGCCTCGGTATAGTTTAAATTTAGATTATGAGCTACCAGCAGGCCATGCTTGGGGATGATTATAACGGTAGAGTGAGGGGGGGACCGTGTGATTTTGTTTGTGTGTATGTGTGTGGTTTACTTTATTGTCAACCTCTTATTTAGGATTCATAAGCAGTACACAGACATGTAATGTTTTTTTTTTTTAAATACACTATAATGCAGCTTTATTCATTTCTAAGTAATAACTGAAGGTTGGTATTTAAACAGATAATGAACAATAACACCATCCATTCGTACAGCCTGACTGCTGTAAGTGCCTCACATTAAACAATAAAAACTTGACGTTTGCATACAGCCCATTATGGTGCATTACAGACCGTTCACTGATTGTGTGGTGCGTGTAAATGATAAATCAGGGTTTGCCGTTTGTGATATATCTAAAAGGAACTCTGATGAACTGCAAAACTTCATCAGAATTCAACACTGAATGATGGACTGAAAAAAAAAATACTCAGTAACATTCACTGTGACCAAATTATATAGTGTTAATGTTCATAACCAAACAATTTAAATGAAAGTCACTCAACCAACTTATCACCGACCCTTAAAACAGTCGGTAGAAGCAGTGCTGTTTTAAAATGTGTAATTCCCAAACCAGGGTGTTTGTAGTTACACATTTCAAACACCTTTTCAAACTAGCAACACGATCTTAAACATGCCACTGGTGACCGTTTTCCCAGCAGCTGAACACCACTCAATGTGTGAGACTTCTTTCTTCAAAGCACCACAGAGCAGCACAAGAAGAACTCGCACTCACTGTGTACTTTGTCGCCCTCTAACGCCACTAACAGGAACAGCAAATCTGATAGGAGAAAAGTAACTGAAGCAGAAAGAAATTCCAAAAGCTTTTTTTGAGGAATTTTATTTTTTATTATTTCACATCAAGCTAAACATATGGTTCTATAGCACACTTAGGCTGGAGATGCATATAAAACATTGACAGAAACTATAATTACAAATCAACTAAATCAAAAATCAATCAAAGAATTAAATAATAATCAATTAGAAACCAATAAATTTCTGTAGTTCATACTGTGTATGAGGTACAGTAATGTGAGCCACTGTGCCTGTTTTTGCTGTACTAGTAATTTCCCAACTGGGAGCTTCAGTAATAGGATGCAAGCAGGGATTCACTGACAGATAATGATGCACACAAGGCCCTTTCAAAGCCACGAAGCATCTGGATTCTGCCACACTGAACCACATTATCATCAGCTTTAGTGATTTAGAGTGTTCTCTTGTGATTTGTCTGAGAGTCCCGTTAAAGCTCTGCTAAATGCCTTCTTTTTCTCTCTTTGCATGAAAAGAGTGTTACGTCAAATTGTGCTGCCGAAAAAGAAAAAAAAAGACACAGATGATGTGCTGGGTTTACATCACCAAATAGATTTTACGATAAGGTTCAGTCAGAAAATTTAGAAATGAAATTAATACGAATACAAGCACTAGATAATAATGGGTGAAATTTCTTAGTTGACCTTGTCGTCTGTTATTTTTAGAAAGCTGTAAAGTTAGGAGAAACACAATCTCCCACACAAAGAGAGAGACAGAAAAGGCACGGACTGGGGCGCTGCTCAAACGTGAATATACAAAGTCCAAAATTAACAATCTTACATTAAATTCATCCAGATTTAAATACCAATAAATAATTAGTACCAAAACAATAGCAACAGCATTACAACTGTCTAGAGTCTAGACAGGGTAGGCTTAATTAACTTAGCTTATTCTATCTGAGATCACGTCATAAATTATGCTAGAAGGAAAAAAAAATATTAATATTAACACACAATAAGCTGAATTGCTTTTGACAGCCAGTGCAAAATGGGAAAAGTTATTATTTTATTAAGACATTCAAAGCTGCACTGACGTGCAATTTGCTGAAAATGCTGAGATAACAATAGGTCATCAGGAGTGCTTCAAGCATCAGTTTTTTTTTTAAACTGCAACTTTGCCTGTCTCAAGTTTTTACATCTAGTAAATAAACCAAGTTTAAACATTGTCGTATTAGATTGTGTTATGTTTAAATATTAATTCGGCAGATGCGGTGCACAGCAGTGACAAAGAGGTTTCGTGATAGTGCCGCTGGTGTAATAGCAGACGGCCCAGGAAGGTCACGTACTCTAAACTTGTTTTAAGGTCAGCCTTAAGGTTTAACTTAACAACTTGTGGCGGTCAAAGACTGTTTTGCGCTGCTCCTGGACCTGCTTTTTCCAGCGCTGCTGTGCTCCCTCAACCCGCTCCAGCACAGTGTTTCCTCTGGCCTGGCTGCTGCTCTCTGCCTGCGGACGCATCTCCTGAACACAAACCAGAAACAGTTTGAAATCAAGAACTTCAAACTCCGCTGAAATCAAATAAATACACTGAAGTGTGCATGGATGCTGTCTTTATGAATGGTTACCTCAGAGTCTTCCTCATTGTGCAGTGGCTGGGTGTACGGGTCATGCTTGCGGATAAGAGGATCAACCAGTAGCAGGAAGAGCATGTAGAGCAGCAGGGCGCCCACGACCGACAGGT
Organism: Tylochromis polylepis; assembly: GCA_015107715.1. Lineage (NCBI taxonomy): Eukaryota > Metazoa > Chordata > Actinopteri > Cichliformes > Cichlidae > Tylochromis > Tylochromis polylepis. The sequence continues at coordinate 54,682 of VVHJ01036201.1, read as the reverse complement.
AAATGATGATGGTGACCTGTGATATTTAGCAAGAGTAACTCACTAAATCCAACATATAACCTTTGCAAACTATTCTTACAACTCTTTTCTTTAAAAAAAAAACCCCCCCAAAAAACCCAGATAAACTACAGAAGCTTTGCAATATTTTCAACGACTCATCTTAAATGACAAACAATCACAATGAATCTGCTTCGCTTTGGAATAAAAGCTGAGTGAGACATGCCGTCATAACCCAGAGGAAGTCAGTTGTACCTTAATTGTGTTGCTGCTTCGTTCTTCATATTTGCATTCACACAGCAGACAGTAGGCTTCCACATCATGGCCAGGAACAGGCATGGGCTCCACTACATGCAGGCAGTTACTGTGAAACACATGAAAATGTTTGTTATTTCTACTGAGCTGAGGAAAAAAAACCCTCAAAAACAGCAGCGCAGTGAAAGAGTAACACCTTTTCTTTAAAAATACATGACTGAAAGTCTAAATTAAATATTTTTCTTACCAATCTTTCTGGGAGAAATTTCTGTTATAGATGTGACCGGTAATGTTTCTGTAGGGTGGGCAGATACATTTGCAGCGGACATCCTCAAAGCTCTGCAAGAATTAAGGAACTTTTGTGAAAGTGGACCCAAATTCAGCCCATCTTTCCCCTACAGCACCACTTGAGACACCTCTCTATTATCAACACAAGCAGTTATACAAACAAACACTCTGACATATTCTGCAGTTATTCTCAGTCAAATAGCACAAACACACAGATAAGGCCAGAATTTTGAGATCCCCTATGAAAATTTTGACTTTTGAAGTATTTAAGTGCTGCTAAACAGTGCAAGAAGTTTTTAAACACAGCTTTTTCAAACATCCTAGTTTTCTTTTTGGATGCTTACATAATTTTAATTTGGACACGGAAACAAAATTATTTCGCAAAAGCCAAAAACTATGAGAGCCAAAATTATTAGCCTGAGATACTAACAATCATTTGTTCTTTTTTTTTTTTTTTTTTTAAACTGGAAAAAACCCAGACGTT
>VVHJ01036201.1:33863-53638 GCA_015107715.1 Tylochromis polylepis | reverse complement strand
TTAAAAAAAAAAAATATTAACAAAAAAAAAAAAAAAACATTTTTTCTTTTTTTTTTTTTTTTAAACTGGATAACAGCCTGCAGCTGTTTTTTGAAGTTTCCAACAAGTCTCACACACATCTACTGAGAGATCCCAGGACAAATTCTCAAGCGCCTCCAAACTCGATGGTCTTCTGGAGGCAGTTCTTCACATGAGTGATGTATGTTTTGGGTCATTATCGTGTTGAAAAACAAAGCGAAACTCAGACCCAGTTTTGCTGCTGACTGCTTGAGGGTTTCTTTCAAAATCTTTACATATTCATCTTTCATGATTCCTTCTACCTTAATGAGATTCCCAGTGAGTTGTACACCTTTTCCTTTTTTCTCCAAAGATAAGTAGCATCTTTGAGGAGAAATGGCTCTAGTTTTGTCTCATCTGACCAAAGGACACACTTTGTTGAGCTTGGCATACTTCAGTCTGCTTTGAAGAAGTCTCTTCTGCAGAAGTGGAGTTTGTCTTAGTCTGCAACCTCGCAGTGTATTCCTACTTCTAGTTGTCTTCTTTGAGACTACAATTCCCAACTTGGCTAAGTAATTCACGAGTGTCCTGGCAGTGGTTCTGGGGTATTTAGACACATCTCTCACTAGTTTTCTTTCCAGAGTCTTTGAAATCTTTCAGAGGGCTAATAATATTGACCCTAATAATGTTTTTCACCTCGTAATAATTCTGTTATTGTGCGCAAATAAAACTGATTTATGCTCGCTAAAGAAAATTATTATGTTTAAAAATGTTATGTTGCTTAGTTAAAAATGTTGACAAAAACTTTTATCCACATATTCATTACTTACATAAACTAATGTAAGACTAACATAAAGAGGAATCCTTTAAGTAGGTGTATTTGCATATTTCTGCTGACCATATCGCCCTTGATCTATTATTTTACATTTCCTTATTTAACTATACATTCTAAAACTGAGCACAGTTTAATGAACATCTTCCCATAAACAAAGCAATACTTGATGAGATTTAATCCACAAACACAGATCCTACCAGTACTGAGAGTCTTTGTGTACCAGCAGGTCTTTTACCTTAGCTCGAGCAAAAACGACAACATCCAGCAGAAACACGGTCACCACTGCGGCTGCAGCGAACATCCAGGATCTTCCCCAACCACACGACATTTCCCCAAAGGCAAAACAACTGGCACGACGAGTCACGGATCACCAGCAAGGCTCTGTCAAAATATAGCAGTTAGCTAGCACGGCAAGGCAGGAAATCCACGACACGAAATGTCACTTCACGTTAAAACTGAAGGTGAAACAAAGCTAGCAACGCGGTAACTTACGCTGTGAGAGTGAGTAAAACGTCTGTTTCTGCTTTGCATTCAGGTTGAAAGTGTGGTCTCACTTTCAACAAATTTTAGAGCAAAGATCGCTAAATGAATTTTGTCCTTCCTTATTCCGGACTGTCGTCACACATGAAGAAAACAATCCGACAGCGAACTTGCAGAGACAGCTCCACCTTCTGGACAAGATAAGAAGTAAAAAAAAACAACCTCAGTAAGAATTCATATTTATCAAGCAAGTTACATTCTAATCACTTACTGTGAAGTGAATACTGCACACCCTTTTTATCCCCCCCCCCCACACACACATACACATACACATATCTTTAGACAATGTCTCACATTTTGACTGGTTCTGCAGGACATGCGCTTTTACCCATTGCATATGAAGGGAAGACTTTTTTTTATTATAGTCAGAAAAAGGAAAAAGGTCAGCCTGTCTGATGTCATACTCATCAAAGAAAGTTACCAAAAAAAAGTCACAACCTTTGCAGAATTTATTGAATATGATGGAAGCTACCACAAAGAAAAAGAAGAGGCAGCATATTTCGGAGAAACAGAGGATTTTTGTCTGGGTTTGGTTTTTTTTGTGTGTTTTTTTTAAGGCTTTGGTTAGCTCTGCCCTAACACAGAGAGAAGGTCCTGGGTTTGAATCCAGTCTGGGGCCTTTTTGGGTGGAGTATGCGCGGGGATCTGTCCGGGTACTCAAGCTTCCTCCCACAGTCCAAAGACATGCATGGAGTTAGGTTCAGTGGTGATTCTAACCTGCCCGTAGGTATTAACAGTTTTGTGTGTCTATGTACTACACACTGGCAACTTGTCCAAGGTGTACTCTGCCTCTTGCCCTATGACAGCTGGGATAGGCTCCAGCTCCTCTCCGAGTGGAGGAAAGTATGGTGTGAAGTGACACAGTATATGTGTGCCATGAATGAATGAAAATAGCTAAAATTGTCAGATATGGCTAAAAAATATATGCCATACTATGCACACTGAAACCCAAAAACCTTTACCAGACAGAAAAGCAGGTTAAGTAAAAGTGAAATGAAAGAGAATATGGGAGTATATTAAGACTATTGCATTAGACCAAAAGAACAAACTTAGGCTCTGTTGCTAAGTAAATACAATAAAAAGGGATCTTTATTGCATTTACTTAGCAAGAGAGCTGAAATAACAACCCAATAACTTGCTCAATTTACTGTATTTTTGAGTTTTTGATCCCAGCATTGTTGATGTATCGCACACACAGCGTTTTCCCCACATTCAATTTGTTGGGATCTGGTCAGCCTACTAACTTGCACTCTTTTATTAATTTAATCAAGCCATTACTTTTCTGTGAATTATTGCACATTTTAGTCCTCAGTGCTAATTGCTTTTCATATTTTTTGAAATATGGATTGTGAAACTACAACACATGAGCTCAAGAACGCTTGGACCAAAGGTTTACTTTCAACGGTTTTAACAGCATTTTTTTTTTCATTTTTATCAGGATTACAGGCAAACAAGCACTGTGGACTCCAAAGCCTCTTATCCATCTTTACTGATGTCTTATCAAACATTAATGATGTGATTAAAGTGTGTCATAGCTGAAGCTGCATATATACAGAGCTCAGACTTCCAGCACTGCACATTACAGAATAAGCAATTCATCATATGAAACGTTTAAATTTTGACCACCTACAACATTAAAATGATGCTTAAATATTAATGTGTCAGTTCTACCAATTAGATATATTAATAATGCATAATTCTGAATAGCAATCATATGTGTAATATACATGATGCAGGCCTTTATTTGTTTATTTTAATGACCAGACTAATCAAGAATATTTTATATTGTTTCAGTCAACACTGCTCTTGCGTCAAATCCGGTCTCCCTTTTGGAATTTGAAATATGAGTCTTAGCTTCTTGACCCAATCAATACCCCTATTTCCTGGTAATCCTGCTTTCACATCTCTCTGTATAGTAAGCTACTCATACCTTTAATAAGCTACAGAAATCAATGACTCACAAATTCTGCCTGAACCTCTTGAGCTTTCGGTCATATAGATCAATCGAGGCCGTGGTTATTTCTCTAATAAGCTACGATATCAGTGTGAACAACAGAGCACCGTCTGTGTGTAAACACTATCGTTCATGTGACCTGTGATTCAACCACTTACATCAGCTGCAATGCTGCCAAGAACTTGTTTATTCTATATATCGTATGGAGATTTGGAGTGCTGGGATTTCAGTTTCACAAAGGATGTAAACTCAGTCAGTTTATGTCTGTCTACAAGGTATTTGCTGGCTGTATTGTACGCACGTTGTTGAGCTGTTTGTATGCCTAAAAAATATGAGTGATGGGAGACTTAATCATGTGAAACAAATACACAGATCACAGAAGAAATCCCTGAAATCCATATTTGTACTCATTTTTTTTTCATGCTGTAAAAATTACTTATTTTGAACTGTATGACCGAGCACCATTTCTTTCTTTAGAAAATAATACATTAAAAAAGATTTCCATTCTTTTACTGAAATATGCTAACCATGATGATGTTTTTTTTGGTGGGAGTTAACAGGTGATACTTCACGGGCGTTTATGTTTGTCAGAAATTTTAATTTTGCTGTTCCGTTTTATTTTTATTCACAGTGAGCGGGTTTAGTTTTATTAAAAGACAAGAATTGGTGAGATTATGTGGAGAAAACATTGACTTTCACCCAAAAAATATTATGCTGGTGATTTTGTTATGCTGTCAATGACCTTTTGCTGGTGGTATACTTGGCAAGTTGGTTCTGAATGCTTTAAGTGTGTTTTGGTTTTTAATTTGTTCCTCAATTGATTACTTCAAGAACTTATGCATGCACTTCTTCATTTATGTAATGATCTCCGTCATAATTCAACTCATAAATGCTTTAGATGGTGATTTGTGCGAGCTCTCTATAATATATTTCATTCTCTCACTTCTGTCATTGTAAGCCACTTAGTTCTCTGATGCATGGCTGCCCTTTAATCCCCAGGCCAATTACAGCATAAATGACACTGACCAGAGCCTAGTGCCAGGTCTCATTATCAGTTCAGACTTCTTAAGAAAAAGAAAGGGGATTCAGTTCTTCTTTGGCTAGACTTGGCAAAAAATTATTTATTTAAGAAAGAAAAATGAATCTAGTTGTTTATGTAAAGTGGTTTATTACCACTAAACTCAAAAAAATTGCGCTGTAATTGATGCGGACAGATACAAATATTTTGACAAAGTCTTTAGCCAGTGAACTGTGAACGCAGCCTGACTATAAAACAGCAAAGGGAAATGATCCATAATGGAAACACTGCGGAGAAATTCAGCTCATAAACAACATCAGAGGGTGTCAAGTTCTCTTACTTGTCAAGGTACCTGAAAGTATCGACTGAATCACATTATTCAAAACATTAATTTTCCAGGGACCTGAAAGCATCAGGCACTTTGCCCACTAGGAGATGCTATAAGGCCCAAGGCAAAGCAAAGTCAATCTCGACCAGCAGACGTTAGTCAAAGCAGACTTTGGAAAGATCTGGAGCGATGTAGATAAGATCTAGGGCATACAAAATAAAACAAGAGAAAATATATTGTGAAATTCAAAGACAGAGCTACATAAAGCCAATCAATTATTAGCTAAACAGCTACAGCAGCACTGTAGATAAATACCTACCATATATGACTCACCTATAGGATGCTACAGGTTTTTGTCCTTAATCTTGCATTTTCAATACACCCCTCAACCTTTCAGTATGTTTCTTTTTGACCTTTATCACATCATCTGCAGTGTCTTTTTGCCCTCCTCTATATCATGCTTTTGGAGAGAACACTGTTTGAATAACAAGACTATCTCTGAAGCGATATCTCTCCTCTCCTCTCCACTGAGGTGATGCATTGTGGGCAGTAGGACTATTCTAATGGACACACGTGGTAATTACAGTAGTGGGAGGTAGCAGACAGTGGTGATCCAGGGACAGCACAAAACTATAAATCACAACTCCTGGTTCCGCCCTCCTGAGCGTAGCCGATCACACTCAACCAAAAAGCAATTCTGCCAACATGTGTTTGCACATTTGTCTTCATCAGCCACTGGCTTGTTTTGGGCCCCTGCAATTGAATTTTTCTTTCCCATGGTAATCAAACAAGGACTACTTTTTAAGTGTTTCACTCAAAGTCCCCGCATTAGGTCTAAATATTAACCACACTTGGAATAAACTTGTCATTTTTTGTGTTTAGCTTGATCATGTTGAAGTGACAGGAAAAAAATATCAAAGAATGATTAAATTACTAGATGTTTTTTTTTAAAAAAAAAAGAAAAAAAGAAAAAACCCTGTGTGATCTTCAGTCAGAGATAGAAGATAAAAATCACCTGTTATCAGTTTCAGTGATGTTGCTTTTTTGGAGGTAGCGTGAGATGCTTGCTAGAGAAATGCTGAAACCAAAGGAGGTGGCAATAGCAAAGGTGTTAGAGCAGTAAGCAGTGATGGTGACTCAGAGTACAGTGTGTGTCCTGCTCTGCTTTATCTGTACGGACAGCTGCCTGTCAGCCAGCTGAGCCCATGCAGGGGGAAAGGTGTCTGCTGAGGAGCTGGTGTCAGCAAGGTGAGAGCCGAGCCCAGCTACGCTGAGCTGAATTGGATGCAGAGGAGGGAGTGTCTCCTGCCTCCGAGGGATGCCGATTTTCAGCCAGGAAACAGAGACTGCTGGAGCAGGAAACTCAGCCAGACAGAACATGAAAGCCAAGAGCGGCCATGACACATGATGGACACAAACGGAGGAAGGGAAGCCGTCCCCACACCCACCCGCCCACCACTCGCTATTCCTCTCCTTTAGCAGTGTTGCACCCCTGAAGAAGGAGAATAGAGAAATGTGGCGATGATGCTTGAATTGCAGTGGCTCTCGGTTGAACTCTGCCCCCGTGTAATGTGTTGTCTTTGATGTTGCACAAGATGTTAGAGAGACACAGGGAAACTTCAAAGAGAGCTTCATAGGCCAATTGTAGAATTGGTCCAAAAAAAAGAAAATAAAACAGCAAGCTGCCAGAAATCCACACGCATCTTTCAAGGGAGACCAGGGGTCAGGCAAGAAGACAGCTGAAAACAATAGCAAGAAATGAAAGGTGACATGGATTGAAAGGTAGATAAATAGCTGCAGGGGAGAAAGGAAGTTTGTTGTTGGTATATAAGGATGCAATGCAGGTTGTAGTCCTGGAAAAACAGCCTGCTGGTTTAACAAATACAGGCAGGCCAGTCAATAAACTGTCAGTCATTAACATCTACTTTAAGTGACATGCCCCCCCCCAGACTGATTTATAGATCCAGTGATGCATAGAATCCTTACAGATAAAAAATATTAGGCACCTGGCCGATCAAGTCAGTGAGCAAAACATAACACACACATGTCAGACAGCAAAAAGCACCGATACAGATCTCATGATAGATCTCATATGTGGCTCTTCTTTCTGCTCCCTCCAAACAGAAGGAGGAAGGTAAACAGCCAAATGTCACCAAGAGCCTTTTTATTTTTTTAACCCAACAAAGCAATTCCATGATCAGAAAATTTTGTCAGCTCTAATCCTTTGGAAGGAGACTCCAGTCCTTCCAAAGGGTAGGGACAGAGGTCTCTGTGTAATAAGTTTTCCCTAATGAGGTGATACAGACATTGCCACACCCTTACTCCATCTCCTTGTGTCAGTCTGTGAACTACCTGCCCCAGCTGCAGGCCACATCTGGAGGCATGATGGATTTCATCCACAGGGGCCTCCTTCGCCAAATACCACTGTGAGTCATCTTCCTTTGTTTCGGCATTTGTTTCAATCTGACCTGGCAGCTCAGTGGTGTGCCACGATGGACTGCCACTGACACTTTGACATACACAAACAAAGCTATTCTCGAGACATAAACGATATAAAGTAAAAATGTCTATACACACAGTATGGTTGAATAACAGTTAACTATATTTGTTTGGTGCTTTCTGCCTGGAACAAATCAGATGTAAACCCTGTGATATAAGATCAAACTTGTCATCTCACAGCTTCAGAAATCAATAGAGCTCCACATTCTACCACTAATCTCAACACACATGGAGCAAGCTCTGGATGACTGGTCCAGAGACGGCAGCAGGAGCAGAGAGAGGGGAGTAAAGGAATAAGGTAAGATGGAGGAAGGGGACAGTAAGGAAAAAGAGAGACATGAGCTGACTAAGTCATGCTTAAGGCTATTTATGTTAAGTATCTGCACATTGTTGAGCACATAGTTCTCTTTAATTTGCACCAAATTTTTCAGTATAGACTGATTTTTTAGATTTTCGCTTAGTACAGTGGATGCATATTGGAGTTTGAGGTTTATCATGACATTAACAATAACGTCTTTACAGAAATGCTGCTCTCAGTGACCCACACAACTCACTGTTGTAGAAGAAACATTTTATGATATTGGGAAGCCGTTTGACAGCGAGGTCTGCAGCTATAATCTAAAGTGAGAGAAATACATAACAGGTGTTTTAATGTAACCTTTCAGTGCCTTACTACACACAAAAATAAAATCCATTCATCTTCACTGTTGGAAATGCAGGAAAGTGTAGGGTCAGTGTAGGAAATGACAGAAATCCATTAAATATTTCAAAAATAGGAAAGTAATGTAATGTGTTTCTTCATAATGTACAAATCCAGTGTTTGATCAGTGTGATCTAGGTTTGGAGCTCGATCTAGCTATTAAAAGCCAAACAGACACCTAGAGTCTCAACCTAACATGTCTGCAATTGAGTTACAAACCCAGTTCTGAAAATGTGGGGGAGCTGTGAAAAATATAAATACAAACAGAATGCAAAGATTCACAAATCTCACAAACCCATAGAAAACATATCAGATGTTTAAACTGAGAAAACGTACCATTTTAAGAATGACACGACAAAGAAGACCAAGCACTGTCGAGCAGCTAGAATCCTAATCAGGCAGGAATGGGGCAACGTTACCCTGTCAAAATCCAGCAGCTGCTCTCATCATTTCCCAGATGTTTATAGGTTGTTGTTAAAAGAAGAGGGGATGCTACACAGCGGCAAACATGACCCTGTCCCAACTTTTTTGAGATACGTTTCTGCCATCAAATTCAAAATCAGCTAATATTTTTCATGAAATAGTAAAATGTCTAAACACTTGATATGCTTTCTATGTTCTACTGTGAATAAAATATGGATTTATGAGATTTGCAGATCATTGAATTCTGTTTTTATTTACATTTTACATCCCCGCATTTTCAGAACTGGGTTTGTGACTTAAACACAGACATTTTAGGATGAGACTCCAGGTGTCTGTTAGGTTTGTAACGTTTAGGTTCCAGAAGTTAAGTAAACTCACTCATTTCTGGTTCCTTCCTCCCATATTTTTTTTGTTGTCAATCAGACCCAGTTGAGTGACTCCAGTGATGTGTCTTTCTTAAAAATTCTGCTTATCGAGCACTAAAGGATTTATACAATTTCTTTTCACCTGTGCACTAGTACACTTACAAGGGAGACCTGAAAAATAGATTCTCATGTGCAGAATTGATCGAGACTTAATTTGCAGTCAGTGCAGTAAAGGGCTCTAAAAACAATCACTTTATGCTTAATATTAAGGATCCCATTAAGGAAGTTTTGGATGTAGAGCCCTTTACTGTGTTTTTTTTTTTAACTCCCTTAGGTGAAACTGAGTTAGCCCACCCTATTTAACAGCCTCTGTCATATCTCATTCCATTTCTGGTCTTTATAGACTTCATTGCAGGCCCTCTTTTAATGGAGGAGGAGAGAGGTTATTTACCAGACGTGAGGAAAACAGAAAACAGGGATGGTGAAAAGACAAGGGAAACGGGGTAAGTGAGAGATGGAGGTTTATAGAGTGAGAGAGAAACTGAGAAAGAAAAGGGAAAAGACAGAGAACCAGGAGGAGGTGGGGTTAGAGGGAGACGCTCCACTGCCTGGCTGACAAACACAGGGTCCCTCCAGAGTCAGGCAGATGAGAAGGAGAGGAGGAGAAAGGGAGAGGGGTGAGAGAAAAGGAGGGGAGTTTGATGTGGGCAGTCAAGCCCACCACCCACCAGCAGCCTTCCTCTCATTCTCTGCACCTCCACCCCCCACCCCCACTCCAGCAGAAAATCTATGCCTGCTCTCTTAGTATTCCTCCCATCTCTTGCGAAGGCTCTGCGGAGGGGAGAGCAGACAAGTGGACTACTAGTGAGGCCCTGGCCAGCCGTGTGTGATGCTATCTGGGAGCTTTTTTCCCTCCTTCCCTTTTAGGATGGGGTGTTTGCTCAGGGCTGACAGGACAGACAGAGCGCCCAGCCACTTGAAAACCTCCACCAGGGACCTGAACTGGACACATCCTATCTGTACACCCCATTTTCCTCCCCTCTCCTTTTTTCCCCACAAAAAACCTGTAGATCAATGGGGTCAACTGTGCAGGTTGCCTATTCTCTGACTGAACCAGAGTGCACAGATGAACCAAGGAAGGCGTGGCGGACAAGCAGCATAATTAAGATGTCTTCCTGAAGCAGGCTGCAGTGAAAATGCTTAATATTTACTCGAGAGCCACGTGTTCACTTAAATGTAACCTGTTAATATTAGCTCTCATTGATTTCAGGGAATACAGGAGCACTGCTTGCGTGCCAGTTTGTGTAATTTGTGAACTAAAAATTGCAGAATAATTCCTGTCATCCCTTTTACTCTTTATCTAACACCAGGTTAGTGCTATACTCTTACTGCTGTCTGTCAGTTCTTTGGTTCATGACCAAGCAGCCTACATAGAATATGTCATCCAGCTGTTTGGGGCTTCTTCAGGTAACAAATGTTAGCAGGACAACATGCTAACATAATCAGATCTGCTTTGCAATCATCGTGAACTCTGTCATCACGAGCATTTTAGAATGCTAATAATGTATGAACAACATAGCATGACATGACACGCTGGCTCCTTTGAAAAGATTAAAAACAAATCCAGATGGAACAGATGAAGCTAAAAATGAGTGTTTCCACAATGATAAAAATGTTGATGCAATGCAGCAATGTTTGTATTTGAGCAGGAAAATGAAAAGGCAGAGAAGTCGCAGACATGTGTTGTAGCCTAATTTTGAGTAGGTATCATTATTGTACATATATTAAGTAAACTTTGATTGCTTTATGTATGCGCCACACTGTTATTACATGATGTGGCTTGCAATAAAAGTATAAGATTGCTAAAATCACATAGTGTGTAGGTGCTGTTTGCCTCAAAATGCTGATAGCAGGACTGTAGACTACACAAGTGCAAATACAGTGTGGTGAAAAGTTTTTTGCATATTTGTCACACTTAAATGTTTCAGATCATCAAACATATTTTACCATCAGACATTAGAGTAAATACAAAAAGAAAAAAATACAAAAATGATTATTTCATTTGCTCAGGGAAAAAAGTAGCAAAACAGCCCCAGACCACCACCATGTCTGACTGCTGGTATGATCTTTTTTTTTTATGAAATGCTGTGTTTGTTTTACGCCAGATGTAACAGGATGCAAACCTTCCAAAAGGTTCTGCATTCTTTTGATGTTGTTATGGGTTCTTTTATGACGTCCTGGATAAGTCGTCACTGTGTTCTCTGAGTAATTTTGGTCGGGTGGCCACTCCTGGGAAAGTTGCCCACTGTCCCAAGTTTTCTCCATTTGTGGATAATGGCTCTCACCGTCATTCTCTGCAGTTCAAAGCCTTAGAAATGGCTTTGTAACCCTTTCCAGACTGATAGAGCAGATGTTCCTGCTTGATCTCTCATGATGGCATGATGTGTTGCTTTTTGAGATCTTCTAGCCTACTTCACTTTGTCACATGGACTCTGTTTAGCTGTATTTATGCCAGTTATCTTTTAAATAACAGGCAAAAATATGCTTAATTCATGATTTAGCCAAAGGGCAATTACATTTTCACACAGGGCCAGGTGCATTTGGATATCTTTTTTCCCCCTTTAATAAATTAAATCATCATTTAAAAAAATGCATTTTGTATTCACTCATGTTATGCAAAATCCTAAGAAATCAGAAAGGGTGCAAATACTTTTTCACAGCACTGCACATGTCTACAGAATATTTAAAAGAAGGTTAAAAGAGTCAGTCTGGAGTCAAGTGGTCCAGACTGACTGGTTTCTTATGTTATGCAAATCTGAACTTTTTATCTATTTACATGCAGTGATATTTTTGAGAAACAGTGGGTGTCCGGAAAATGTTAAGCCAGGTTTAAAAAAAATATCAACAAAATTATAGCTGTGCAGGCTGTGAGCTTAAACATGAAAAAAAGGAAAGACTTGAATGATCCTGAGGGGATTTGAGGGTGTAAATTTGGTTTGAGGGAAATTGAAGGCAGAACCTTCTCTTTTCTTTACCTTTCAGTAATTACCAAGCAAATTAGTGGCAAACAAAGCGTGTGTGTTTCAGAGTGTGTATTATCAGTAATGCAGGGTGGCATATGTGCACTGTCGGGCTTTACTTGTATTGTATGTTTATTTTGTCTTTAAGTGCATTTACACACAGTTAGCCATGGTCCTCTGACAAAAATAACATGGTTATCGATCACCTGTATATTTATAATCTCCATTGCCACTGCTGGACCATGACTGCTTAACCACAAACACACAAAGCTTTGTTGTTCTTAATACCCCCCTCCAAAGAAGCCAGATCCTCTGTCACCTTGAGCCTGGTGCGTCATGCTTGTGTGATTGCGCTAAAGGTCACAGCTTGTAGCTACTGTCATTAGCTGTCACTCTTCCGCACTCCCTCCCGTTTCCCACTTCTCTCCTCCTTCAAGTCGCTTTCTGTCACGCATTTCTTTCTTTCTCTCTGCAACACGGATCAAAGTGCCATCCTTAGTTGGACCTTGAAGGTTGAGGAAAGTGAGAAGCGACCCAGATGCACAATGAGTCTGCTTTGTGTGTTTGTGCATGATGTGCAGTGAAGCTGATGAGGGTAGCTCTGCCGGGAGCACAGTATCTTTAAGTGTTAGAGCGTATCAGACGGTTATGCCTATTGCAATTACACTTGTATTTGAGACAGAGTCTATTGCTATTTGAGGATTCACTGCCTGAGGGGGGAGGAGGAGAAAATATGTGTTTTTCAGCACTTCAGTGACTAATCAAGGTCTAATATTGGAGACTGCAGTGAGATGATAGATGATTGCATTTTTTTTTTTTATGGACACACAACATGCGATGACTTGAATTCTGAATTTGAAGAAGAGGCAATTCAGCATATTGTTTGGAAATCCTGCGAAAATTGTGAAGACACAAGTAGTAAAGAATTATGGTGCATTCCAGCAAATAGCGGGACCACGTGTGGTTAATTGAAACATGTTTGAGTGAGAGGAGAGAAAGAAAGAGGAGAATTAGTAAAGAGACAGCAAACACAGATGTGGCGTTTTATCTGTTGGGGAGGTGAGGGGTAATCACTGCAAACTTTAATCAGTTCAGATCAATTATTCATGGTCAGGGGCCTATCGAGCTGATTTCTAAAATGCCCCTTCTCTCTCTCTCTCTCGCTCTCTTTTTCTGACAGCCCTGTATGAATTATTCAAACTGCATTTACACAAAGAACTCCATCTCTGATACCTGATCAGTCAGTTAGAAACATTATGCAACTGGGAATGTCAATTAGAAATAGGAAAATGGGTCTCCTGGTATGTTCACAATAAAAAGAAAAACAAAACCACTCAAGGAGAAGCACAAATATAGCGTACGCCATGAAAAGTCTTGTAGAACTCCAAACTTCATATTCTTAGGAAATTATTAACTGAGAGAGAAGTTCTCAGCCTTAATGGGTTCAGCCAAAGTCAAGATTGTCCCTACGCTGTGTGTCCACTCATCATCCATCAGTTTGTCTATTCACTAAGTGAATCCCACACACAGCTTGCACTGCATCAGACCAGCTCCATGTTGAAGCCCTAATCATTTCCTTGCACCTCTCTCCTCCTGTTCTATCAAAAAGACTTCTTGCAGCTCCCAGTGCTTGTTCAGATTGATTTGCCTGCCTAATCGCTGTTACCCCCTTGTTTTCCCAGTTTTTTTTTTACAGGCTGCCACATTTGTTTTTATTTTTTTGCAGTCTGATTAAATTCCTCACTATTTGGTGAGCTCTAGTGGGCAGGCTATACACAAAAGTCACTACCAGCCTTTGAGCTGTCCTTCCCCTAGTCTTATTTTGCCACCCATCTGCATTCTCTGCCTTCGAAGACAGAATAACTTCTCTAGTGTCTCATGGTCTTTCATACCCATCATCGTGTATTGAAAACTACCTTTATAAGATTCTCTGATGCACAGTTTCTTAACTGTGAAATTAAACAATATGGTCTTGTGTATTGCTTTAATTGTAATTGTGAAAATCCATTGGTCTTTTTGATCTTATGCGATGATCAGTTGGACGACATTATGGTGTGGTGGTTAGCACTGTTGCCTCACAGCAACAAGGTTCTGGATTCAACAAATTCACCATCTAGCTGGGACCTTTTTGTGTGCACGTTTTCTCCGAGTACTCCAGCTTCCTCCCACAGTTGCAGGACATGCATGCGGTGCTTCTAAACTGAAGGTATGAATCTGACTGTCTAACTCTGTCTCTTTGTGTTAACTGTGCAACAGACTGGTGACCTGTCCAGGCTGTACCCTGCTTCTCTACCCTTGACCACTCCAACCCACTGCAACCCTGAGCTGTGGAAGTGGAAGCAAATGAACATATGATCACCAGTTAGATTCTTAAACTGACACTTAAAAAATAGATTAAAAAATCTACAGGTATGGTAGCAGGTGAAGCTGTCCGTGAGTCTTGAGTCAGGGACACAAATGTACTGTATTTCACAAACAAACTTTTGTTTTTGAGAAATAACTGATCCATTAAAACAAAATCAAACACCAGTTGATAACACACTAGGTGGAAATTTGAGGGAAAGAGATACTTATATATCATCCATTTCATGTCATGGCTGAGCTATTTCAGTCTAAACTAGTGTACCAACTAACTCACCACCTAATGGAAATCGCCATCTGCAGCCATGCTGCTATGCGTAAAAAGCATGACCATGCTGAGAAAACCTTGCAGTTGTCATGCCGCCTTGCTGCGGGACTTTTGAGGACATGCCCTTAAAGTTGGTCTGAAAACTCACTAGTACAAGGACAGAGAAGCTAGTAGGATAAGTGTTCAATAGCGGAACGGTGGTCAGAGAGAGAAAGGCAGATAAATAGACACTGTAGAAATGAGAAAGTGTAATTCTTGCTTGGCACAGTTTGTCATATCGTACCTGACAGCCACCAGCCATAAGTCACCAAATAATCACTCTCAATAATTCAGAGGGATCTCTCCTGTCCTCCCTTCCCCTGTGCCTGCCCTTGTAAAGCATTCCCATGACATAAGGTCAAACCACATGGCCACACAGACATTTTAAGCTGCCTGTAAATGCAGAACGTTTAACTTGACTGACTGTATTTCAACAGGGCAAGACAACAGAGTTGGGGGTGGTAGTGGGGGTTGGGAGGGGTTTATGGAAAAGCAGGAAATGTTGTTCATGCCTCCCAATGTTTTTCAGCAATCCTGCATCTCAGCAACTGGACTAATAGGCTATCATAGTTGACATCTCCATGGGAACGTCCCACTGTATCACATTTCACTGCTGCTTCCTTTCACACCAATGATATCTTCCTGTGAAAGCATTAAGAGTTGAGGATGTTTTGCTTTCCTTTGTCTCGCATTTCCAAATGTGTAATGTTATAAACACAGCAGACTAATGCACAATTTGTCAGTGGACATAAACTCTGTAGGACAACAAAGAAGACATGCATATGGAAGGAAATGTTGCATATAGTCCACACAAAACTATTAAATTTTTATGGCTAGAAAGATAATTAAATAAAGGTTGTGAAGGGTATAAATGAAAAAAATAAATGGAGTGGGTAAATATATAATTTCCCTGACAGCATGTATTTTGGTTGGAGTGACTGGACAGTCTATTTATCCTCGTCACCCTGCTGTCACAGTTCTGCTGCAGTCGAGTGATGACCACCCTTGTCAGACCGAGTGCTGTCTGTCTCCCTCTGAATGATAGAAATGTAGAATGTGTCCGTACAGATGGACGGATCAATTTCTTTCAGCATGTCCTCTATTCCTCTGTTCTTTCTTCTGTCATACTTTGAAAATCACTGTAATCTGTCCTCTCCTGAAATAAAAGATTTGTGTGTGTTTTTGTGTGTGTGTTTTTTTCTTTTTTCTTTTACCATCTGAATCTTAATCCACACCTATACACCGGTAAGGTTTTTGCTCTGACATCTGTCCCTGCTGTGTGTCACTTCACGACCTTTTCACTTTGTGTGTGTCCATCATCTCTTTTGTCTGCGACTGCTGGCGTGGGTGATCATGTGTGTGGCGTGTGTTTATTTCACAGTGTAGCACAGGAGGGGATCGCCTCCGACTTGGGGATGCTCTGAAAATGTCATTGTTTGGTTGTGCTCCGCTTTATGACACAGTTTATACAGCGCCAATGATTTTGCTTCCCCAGTGTGGCCCTTTTGCTTTGTCTGCCTGGAATCATGAACGGTAAATAAGTGGTAATGGGAGTGAATGGGAGGGGAAGTCAGCCAACGTCTTTCTGTCATCACTTTAGAAGGTTGCGACCCTAAAGCACGCTGGCACAGAGCTGTTAAATTATTCAGGCTGTGTCTCAAGCCCCGATCTCTGGAGAAGACGGGGCTGTGATTGCTGGGAGCTGACTGACTGACATTTGCACATGAAAATCGCCTCTGTTTCCCCCAAACACCGGTTCTGCTCAAAGAAAACAGTAGAGGGACCTTGGTTCTGGAGGGTGTAGTGCTGAGGAGTGGAGGGCTGGTTTAGTTGTGGTGTAATTAGAAGAACAGTGCTGCACAGCAGTGGAGGCACTGCTTTTTAAATCTGCTGCAGTGAACAATCAGACCGATTTCACACGGCTGTAAATCCTGGAGAAACAAACTAGGAGAAAAGTTCTGATGTGTGGTAAAATTGGACTTCAGTGTAAATGAATATCCTAAAAGTGTCAATATAATGAGCGTAACCTTACCCTGAAAATTGGAATGGCAGAGCAAGACCTAGGGGACCGACTGACTCATAAATCATCTTTCTTTGTGGGGTCAAAGGCCATTTGAATGAGACATGAGCAGAAATGTGATTTTTAGTTATGAGGATATTTTCGCACCTATAATGCAATAATACTTTATGCATATCTCTAGCATACGTATTGATTAAATGCCAGCATTTGTGTAAATAGAAATTTCAGATGGCTGGGATTAATGCTAGAAAGAATCAATGTTTTCCAAAAGGCCATTGCATGCTATCTCACTGAATGGTTGAATGTCCATATAATGATGCATTACACTGTACACGGTTTGGATGTGTTGCAAGTCCAGCAACGTGCATCATTACTACTCACTAATTGTAAATTGAGGTTTGTTTTATTGCAATTTATTATAATCTTCAGTAAATTGCTACTAAAATAGTCCACACAATCCAAGTTGTTAACTGTTATTTGGCCAATTAAAGCTGGAGAGCTTTTGATTAATCACACTCAATCCAGAGTGCAGTTAAAGTGAGTGGGAGAGTGTGTGTGAGTGGAGAGAGTGAGAACATCCCTCTGTATGCTGGACCATGTCTCTGAGTTGATGGCGAATGGAGCTGGTGTAGACGGTGGGAGGAGGTGGAGGTGGAGAGGTGCAAGGGATAACTGGCCCTGTTGGGAGGGAGGCTGGAGGAGAACACAAATAAAGAGAGGGAGGGTATTCGAAAGGGAGAAGGAGAGGGTGGAGCATCGGACAGATGACAAATTGTGATTAATAAATGTGGTTCAGGACGGCAGTGTGGAGGGTTGTTATTAATAGAGAGAATTAGAGTGGCTGTGCAACTCAATCTGCACACTGTCACTCTGCATCAGGCCCCATAATCAGAGCCTAATGAAACAGCAGAGCACCAGGGTGTAGGCACATCCACACTCATGTGCTAAGCTTATAAGCCTACTCTTTTAATACAGTACGACACACACTCCCAGGTAAGAAATAAAGTAAGTAAAGCATTCCAAATTGTTAGCCAAAAAATAAACAGACATCAAATGTTTTCAAATGCATTTTGTGCCACGTTTTTTGCATTGCACTTTCCTTTTACTCCACTATATATCCAACTAGAACCACAATTTCAAGAGCCCGACCAAATGAAAGCGTCCCTTACATTACTCATCTATGTTACTTTTGATGTAAAGACAAGACGTGTCTCACTAAACATCCTTTTTTTTTCATCTGTACAATTTAACATTTGTCCCAGACCACCTTTATGCCCCTGATGACCTCTAAATTTAACCTTCTTTTAAATCTACATAGCAAAGAACAGGACCTTGATAGTTGAATAGCTGTCAGTGTTAACTATGGAAGACATGCATGGTGGTTCCCCAGGAAGTAATAGTCCTCCTACAGCTATGCACCTCTTGGGGACAATATGCCATCATCCATGAAAGAACTGATGCTCAGTATGTGATGTTTGCACAAAATGTATCACGTGTCATATGCAACATATCTATTCCTAGTTGATTCCTAGTCTGCGAGCAAGAAAGATTCAGTTTTTGTAAATGTGAAACTATTTGATGATCGCTATGGATCGCTGCACTGAAGAATTAGTATGTCTTTAAGAAACTATGCCGACAAAAGAGCAACAGCAGAAGAGAAACATAACGTGAGTAATGTGGCCATAAATAAGTTTCTCCTTCTCTCTTACTTATTTACACAGAGGAGTTGAGAGAAAAACTGGTGCTCGGATTATGCAGGCGTGTGCACAAAAGACAGAGATTTATTCTTGGTGTATCATAATATATGAAATTAATTATTAAACAAACTAATAACTCAAAAAGCCCAGTACTTATTCTCCTATGGCCCTTTTTGCTGCTGGTGTCAGTTGATTCGGTGTGAGTCACAGTGAAATCAGAACAGGTAACATGATAAAGCAATTGCACTGAATAAAAAGAAGACACCCTTCATCAACATAATGCATAATATTGAAATTTTAGGTGAGCGCGAATAGTCAGGGGAATGAATCAAGAGGAGAATAGGGAGAGAGGGAACAGACAGCTGAAAGACATGCACATATTTCAATATTAATCACCTCAGTAATATTTTAACAGGCTTTAAAAATCCAATCCTGAGCATATTGCCTCTGACTGTTGGCAATGATTATCTTCCCCATGCTCCTTAGGAGCTCTGAGCACTGTTCTAGTGGGACAGACTGACTGACCTGCAAACTGGGACTGACACAGCATTTAACTCGTCCCGGTGCTGCCCAGCTGCACCAACATCTCCCAACAGAAATATTGCATGCTATCGCTCCCCAAACCTTTCCGACCCTTCACCAATTTCCCACTAAGTCCAAACCATCCTTAGGAAGCCACCTTAAAACTTGGTGATTATCCATCTCTCCATGTCCAGTGGGATAAGGTGATGATCCCTACATTACCAGACAGTGGTCATCGTATTTGAGGAGATGGAAGTCAAGGGAGGTGGGGGTTGATGAAAAGGGAATCATCAATACTGAATGCAGACCTATTCCCCTTGCTGCCACTGCTTCGGCCATTAAACTTTAAACTCGCAGATGTGTGATTGTGCCTGTCACACAGGTGACACGAGACTCCAAGGAAATGATGATATGAACTAAAAATCTGCCCAATATGTTTCTGAAATTAAATGTGACCACCAGTGAAAGTGATGCCGTGGTAACTAAAACTGTAGGGAAGGCTGATACAAGGATGCAAAACTTGCCTTTCCAGAATTAATGGTGTAAAACCTTTTTGTCTGTCTCCGTACATCCACTAGGATGTATGTGTCAAAAACACTGAAGTGGAGGCATTGTATGTGCCTGTGTGTGAGTTTTTAGGTAAAAGAAAAAGAGCAGCACAATGTCTGGGGCAGGGTGTCTCACTAATGAGGCTTTATAGCAGTGGGATGCGAGTCACACACACAGACAATGGTCTGGGGAACATTTAGTGTCTCCTCTCCATTCCTCACACATCATGCCGAGGCAGCTTTTACTTAGTCACCATGCTCTGTCCTCCCTTGCCTGGCACACAGAAGATGAAAACATCTGCCTTCCTTTTGCAACACTCTATCAAACATTCTGCTTGCAAAGAGTTTGCCTCTAACAACAGGTGAATGTCGGGCTAGCGAGATACAGATGGAACAATCAGTGTGGTTTAGTCCACATTTGTGTCAGTTTGAAGGTAAATAAATGCAACATAATGACAATATGAACAACAGCAACATAATACAACAGCTAAAATAATGAAATAATAATATTTGCTATTATGAGTGTGTATAAAAAAGAATTTAGCAGAAAACATCCGTTTCAGCAAAAAAAAAAAAAAAAAAAGGGAAAGAGAAAAGGAAAAAAAAAAAGGAGAGAGAGAGAGAGAGAGAGATAGTGGAAG
>VVHJ01036201.1:15972-33843 GCA_015107715.1 Tylochromis polylepis | reverse complement strand
AAAAAAGGGGATAGCGCAAGGGAGAGAAAGAGAGAGAGAGAGAGCGAGAGAGAGAGAGCGCGAGAGAGAAATCTAACAGGTGTAGACTGGGACTGCCCATGGACCAAGCGCTGCGAAAGGCGATACAGTGGACAGACCCTCTGGATAGGACCGTCAGACCGGCGTGCGCTTTTCATTTGGAATTGCGTCAAAAAAAAAATAAAAATAAAATAAAAATAAAGTGCTCAAGCAGATATTTGCAGGGTTTAAATTCCTCCGAAGTTTTATATCGTTTAGACTTTTTTTTCTACCTGGAAAGAAAGGAGGGGATTACGCTCTGATTGAGAAACTCACTTTCCTGGCATTTCATGCGCGCCCGTCGGCTCCAGCTCTCCATTTGGCACCGTAACGGTCCAAAGTCCTTCAGTCATTTGATGGGACGCGTGAAGTACACTGAGGCACACAGATTTTGTCCTCCAGAAATTAAGGGATTATAAAGAGCCGATGGTGAGTTTTATTTTTCAGTTTTATTTAGCAATTTACTTTTAACCACAGACTCGCTGCAGATAATCGTATATTTTGCGTGAATAAATAAATAACCTGTAAAAATATGTATATCTGTTTGACTTATTTCCATAAAGAATTAGTCCTATATTTATTTTACACTGAACATTTTAATTCCATCACTTTGTTTTAATTTCATTGTTTTACTTTTTTCTTTTAATGCTGTGCTCCATTTAAATTGTGTACATGTGTGTGGTAAGTCAGACCAAATCAGTTACTGAGTGTCTCTGCTCTTTTTACCATTCTTTTTAGATCCAGCTATAGCCAGAAGAGGAACGCTTGAATAGCACGCCCAAGTCAACAAAATCGCTTTTGGTTTCCTGAAAAACATCTTTTTAATGTGAACAGATAAAAGTGGAAGGTCATAGGATGATTGTGTCAGCCAGAGATCTTTGATGAACTTCTTTTTACTTTCAGCCATGGCATTAAGTGAGATATACACATGAAGTGAAATCCTCTGCTTTGGAGGGAGGACTTAAAAGAAGATTTTTCATTGAAAAAACAAAACAAAAACACAAACTGTAGATTATTCTTCATCCAACAAAACAAACAAACCTCTACTCCCTCTTCAGTGAGATGAATTTGGCACCAGCTCTTATTTCAGCATACTTCTAATTAAGCTCCGGTTTCACAATCACCATCTCACTGCCAACTATGGTTTCTGCTTGATGCTGAAAATTGAACAGAACTCCAGGACTCCAGGAGAAGTCAGAAAAAGGCAAAGCAGACTTAATCAATTAAATTATGTTTTTTGTACCGTGTCACCACAAATCTGAGACATCAAGATTCTTGTGCTTATTTCTCTAAAAACTGTGGCATGTGAAGTTTGCATTATTTCAATCATATAGGCTTTTAAATCTTTTGAACCCTGGACATTTTAAATTTCTCTTGGATTTTCTTCCCTGGTTGTTTCCTTCGTGGCTCTCTGCCATTTTGTGCTCTTGTTCATAGTTGCTCCAGTGATACGCTGTTTCCCCCCTAGTCCTCCTCATATCCCTCTTCACTTCTGCAAATCATACTGGTTCTCTGAGAGGCTTCATCCTGGCCGGCACTATTCCAGCCAAGGGGGAAGAGGACTTCCTGACGCTGGCCGCTTCACGGCTCAGCCGCAGGAAACGCGTCATTGGAGCTGCTGTAGGTGTAGCAAT
Organism: Tylochromis polylepis; assembly: GCA_015107715.1. Taxonomy (NCBI): domain Eukaryota; kingdom Metazoa; phylum Chordata; class Actinopteri; order Cichliformes; family Cichlidae; genus Tylochromis; species Tylochromis polylepis. The sequence goes on along the minus strand of VVHJ01036201.1, from coordinate 32,152 downwards.
GGTTCTAATACTCTTGGTGGCCATTCCCTTGCTGGTCCACACAACCAAAGGAGGGAATGCTGGAAATGCAGGGAGCCATTATGAAATGCTTGGAAGCTGCAGGATGGTATGCGATCCCTACACCACGTCTCAGCCAGGTCAGGAGCTGACAGCTGTGTCTCCACCCTCCCAGGATTACTCTGGGAAGAAGATAAAGTCTGGGCTCCGAGGGCCTCCAGGGATCCCTGGCCCTCCAGGAGAACGTGGACCCCCTGGAGAACCAGGCAAACCAGGGCCACAGGGTCCCCCAGGTCCAGGCCCTGGTGGCTATTCTCCCTCACTCTACACTCCCAAAATTGCCTTTTACGCAGGGCTACGCAAGCAGCACGAAGGCAATGAAATACTGAAGTTTGATGATGTGGTGACCAATGTAGGTAACTACTATGAGCCGAGCACCGGCAAATTCACCTGCCCGCTGCCTGGCATCTATTTCTTCACCTACCATGTTCTAATGAGAGGTGGTGACGGGACGAGCATGTGGGCAGACCTGAAGAAGAATGGACTGGTGAGTAGAAGTGTGTGCGTGTGTGTGAGGATGTGCATGCATAGAAGACTCTGAAATAGAGAATGTATAAGTATGTATTTGTATGTATGCACACACATGACCATGCAGCAGATTTATTTATTTTTTATTTACTGCTGACCATCCTGTCTTACCATTGACTCATATTCACCTCTGTAACATTGAGCTCTTCAGATTCAGAGCACATTCCACTTAGCAGGTGGCAACATGACAGCCAAAGAATGAAACGGCAATCTTTCTCCTCATTAAGGTGAATTCATGCTATACAGTCTAAAACTGCGGCTAGAGGTATTTGCATTCCCACATGTACTGTGGCTAAATGACAAGTGGCAGAATGCAGCCGCTGCCGCCGAAAGGAACAGTCTAATTAGTAAGTATCATACACAGAGCTTGATTATCGCCTAAACAGAAGTGCAAAAGAGCACAAGAGAAATGTCTGTCAGAATGTGGACCAGCCAGTTTACACCTCAGCTAAATAAATAATGAATGTAAAATTGACAGTCCACTCATCCCCTCTTCATTCCCCAGACACTAATTAAAGACAGAGGGGCTGACGGGGGGGAGGGGAGAGGAGAGGTGGGATAAATCACAGGGATTTTATCAGAGAACTCCAAATTCAGGAAACATTCTTCAAGTTTCTTTTTATGCATTCATTCATTCATTCATTCATTCATTCATTCATTCATCAAGGACTCTAAATGCAAATACACTGCTCAGAACTTACTCTCTAGACATGTAGTGTATCAAGGACTGTCGGTCAACATAGCTTAGTGCTGGTTCATGCGTACAGTTTACTTTATCACCGCAGCTGTACTAAAGTAGGATGATTTAAACTTGGTTTTGTAGGTGTAAAATTAATTGTTTAAAATAATTCATCACCTGTTGTTTGATATTTGATGCACTGTTATATATGCATGAAACCACAAAGGTGAATATGTGTTTAAGGTTGTCTGCCTAATGCTCCATATTGTCATTCAAGTCATTTTAGACTGCTAAATAATTTATACATCTTAGATGAGATCCCCTGAATACCTGCTATACTTTCCTCTCCTAACCCCTTCCCAGCTTGTTCATTGATTCTCCATTAATTATCTTTTCACTCAACTCAATTATTTAACCTCACCCAGGTCCATTTGACACCCGTGAGCTGGCCTCTTTAAACAGCTCTGTTAAATAGAGCACTCACCTAACAGGGATCTACCCAAACAGAGCTGCCTGTAGATGGAAATGAAGTGTAAATGAAATTCTGCAGAATGCCTGATCATGTTTGGAGTTATTGAAGCCCTGAGGCAGGCGGGTATTGTGCCTGAGGCCAGTCAGTGGCTAGGGTTTACTAAAAGGGCACTGTGTTTGACAGGTTGCATTCCTGGCTATAGAATCAAACAGCCTGTTTTACCATTGCCGTAGGTGCTAAAGCTTTATTGGATATTTTTTCTCTGCCTGCTGCTTTTTTTTCTTCTGTTTTTTTCTGTTTTTTAGTCGATCTAATTGCCATTGCCACAAATTTGCCTTTCCACTTGTGTTTTTACCTATCTAACCAGTAAGGTCATTTATAACCTTATATGTTGTGTTACGGCAGCCAGGCCAGGAGAATAATCTCAGAAAGATTCAGCAAGAAGGAATGAAACATGAGAGACCGGACATGGCAGGGACATGCTGAGAAGTCCACTCAAAGACTCTGAAAAGGGAGAGCAAAACAAGACAAGTGAGTTGATGGCAAGATCAGGGGTGGAGCAGAGGAAGATAGATGACTTAATGGAGGTATGGAGACAGTGGGCTGGTAGACGATGCATCTGGGAGGCTGGTGGTGAAGGCCAGGATGAGATCAGGCATGATGACCAATGGACTCCCACTCAAAACGTCTCGACTTGACAAGTGATCAAGGTCGACTAAAGAAAGAGAGAGCGAGGGAGAGAGAGAGAGAAAAACAGGTCTTGTGAGCTCTGTTTATGCACTACTTGAGCAAGTGTAATGCTTTTTGGAGACACTTTAAAATCAGTGCATTAATTAATTCTGAATGCCGATAAATGCCTCCTGGAAATATATGAGTTGTATAGCTTCACTTTTATCTCAGCTGATAATATTTAAAACTGGTATGCTGCATGGACTCTCGGAGTGTGTCACATGACATGATCTCAGGAGGATGTGCTGACTGTGGCGAGGCTTCCATGGGATTCCTATAGATCCAATACCTATTACCTTCAATAAATCCCCTCCCTGTAAAGCCTACCTGCACACACCTCAATCTAACTTTCACAAATCATTGCAGCATGACACCGTTTCAGAGCCAAGGGATTTGTGATTGAAGGAGGGAGGTCACACTTCAGCTGCTTCCATGTTTGTAATCGACTTAGAATTTAATTCTAACGTACAACGTGAAAGTTTGATCAACACTTTTCTTGCTCAGCCGATTAACTGCCCTTCATATTATTTGCACAGCTGCAAAACACAAGAAATAAAAATTGGTAAATATGATAGATATCTATTATATCATTAAGATACTTAACAATTCAATATATCCAGCCTTGCTCTGCAGAAATCATTTTAAAAGCCCTTCTCATTGTTGACAGTGCTGTTATAAATGTGTTGAATCCCTCTATCATCAAATCACTGCCTAGGATATATGAGTTAAATTCTAGTTAATATTCCAGATTGGTAACAAATGCTATTAGGACAGGTCCTGTTAATGTTGGCATGGTTTATGCTGTGAAGGATGATAATACACCATGCATAGCTTCTCCACTGAATGTCTCTCCTTTCCCCTCATTAACTGGTATGCAAGCTGTTCACCTACACATTTACAATTCTATAATACTCTACTCTGTACATATCTATATATTAAGCTTTCTTGGTGCAGTATGCAATGTAGACAAATAGACACTGCCTCGACTCTCATTTTATCTCTCCCTTGTATTTTCACCTTACACAGGCTCTTTTAATAGCTCAGTTAAAGGTCAAGTTATTTCACACGGTAATGTTAAAATGTCATCACTTGCTGTAATGACCAGTACCTGAATTAACTCCCACAGAAGGAGGCGAAGAGGGAAAGTCCTAGATACACAGTAAAATTTGCCGTCTGAATTTTGATTTTTTTAAATTCTGATTATATGCTCCTGATTAAACACAATAATTAAAAGAAGTCACAGTGCACACAGGTGCCATAGACCACAGACTACAATACAGAATGGCAGGTAATAGCAAGCTAAGGCACGGTTCAGTGCTTAAGTCGCTTGTCACCATGTAATCCCTGGGCTCCCAGAGGAGAGGGAAAACCTATTCAATAAATATTCTATTTCCACAACATCGTGCGCCCCCCAACACCCCTACCATGTGCAGGAGTCCCTTAGGTAAGTTTAACAGCTACTTTTCTATTGTCTCCGCTCTAAGAGGTCAGTATATCACAGTGAATGAATCCTGTCAGTTTTATTACCAGTGGAGCAAAGCACCACAGATAAAAACAAGACTTCATATACCCCCACATCTCCCTGGTCTCACAAAATAGCCTCGCTTGATCAGTCTGTTACTCTAGGCCCCCCTTCCTCAACTCTCTGGCCCTTGTTTTTTCCACTCTTCCTTCATTTTGTCTATCCTTGTCTGTCTTTTGTGCTGCGGCTCCACTTGTATAGAAAATGACACTGCAGCTGCTCCTTACACCAACCCCCCCCTCCTTCTTTCTCGCCTGTGGCCCTCAGCTCCCAGGCATGTTTACTGGAGGCCCTATAATGAAAGGGCTAGGCGGAGACAGAGACAGCCACAGGCAAGCCCCGGGGGCCCCTGCCTCACGGCTCACAACCCTTCCAACTCCAGGATCAGCACTGTATGCTGCCTGCTTCACAAGGATCAGTTTGTGTCCTCCAGCCGTATCCATCTCTTCTGCCGGCTTCCTGCCCTAATCCCACCACGTCTTCCCTCATGCCTCTCTGTCTGGTATCCGCATCACTGGATGGGTTGTATTATTCCGTCAAGCACAGAAACATAAGCTGAAGTATCTATTCACATAATGTCATACAGTATTTAAATTAGATATACTGAGTGATCAATGCTATTCTTATGTACAGATTTTTTTTTAAAAAAAAGCACTTTTATTTAAGTCGTTAGAATATGAGATAGCCTGAGGGATGAACAGAGCTCCTCGCATCGCTTTCCATTACACTGTTTGGCCAAAATAATGAGCTGGATGACATATCCCTGGTATCAATAGGAAGTCACAACAACAGCATCACTGTCAGAAGCAGCCAGTGATGCAAATGTTTTATTGGCTGTCACTACACATGTCAAGCAGAACAATATAACCTTTACAGATGACAGTGTATTGGTTTTGCTGTTTGAGAGATGGTCTTCTGAGGGTCTAAGAAAGGGTAAATTACAACTAATGTTTAATTAAACTAATTGGTCCGGCTGGTTAGCACAAGGGTCTCCAAAATTTTAGAAAAAAAAAAGTACTGTTCAAATTTTAACAAAAATTACATTTCTTATTTGCTAAATGCCTAATATACATTTTATAAATGCTGTAAATGTTCTTCTTTTTAGGCATTTAAATGTGAACTGGTGATGATGAAAAACACACGTAAGAAAAGTTCCTTTTGTTGATATTGCTTTGAATATAGAGAAGATAGTGTTAACATGGACAGATAATCATTTGAATAATGTAGGATACACTCAGTTAGCTTTACATGAAGCATACAGTGACTTGGTTATTAGGACTGTTTTAGGTATTGCTTCACAGATGTAGGAAAATGTAAATACTATAGGACCAGGCTACCTACTTAAATGAAAGAAATTAAATACAAAGAGAAAGAAAGTGTTGAAATACAGCTTAACATCTTTTTTTAAATAACACATTAAAATTAGAAATATGAATAGATCTAAATCAGCGAGAATAAGCTTTTCAGATAAAGTCTTATTAGATAATCTAAATGTAATAAATCCCCCAATAAACTACATATTATATCTGTAGGATTCCCTGGTGGACTGGAGAATATACCTGTATTCCATCAGGACATCTAATGTAATGAAACAAGACTGTTGTAGTAGCCTAACAATAGCTGTGGTTAGTTTTACTGAGTGTCTTTTATGCTGCAAGCCCCCAGAGACTGACTTCTCTGCTCCTTAATCAATCTGGTTTAGAATGGACAGGGCCATGCTTAACAACTGGTCACCAACACACAGTATCATCTCATTTAAGACCACCTACAGATATTATTCACGCAATACAATCCAACTCCAGGCTGGACAGATGGTGAACAGCATGTTCAGTTAAGGGAAAAACAGATTGGTGCAGTGGGAAACAAGCATATTTTTTTCAGTTACAGTAATTCGAGCCGTGTTGCGCTGCGATTGACTGTTTTCAAATTGATGTATGCTCATTGAGGAGAAAGAGGCACCGGTGATGGGAATGACATGGTGGTAGTTGAGTTGCAGATCATATTCTGTGGCTGTCATGGATATGTGCGTGGCTTGTCTGGCTGCTGACATAGATTGAGTGCTCCCACCGTAGATGGACACTGAGCCAGACATAAGGCCACTGATGGCTGACATGTGTCTGATGATTGGAGCTGCTACACCAGAATTATTGATACATCCTACTTAGAGGGGTTTCTTTCTTTTTTCTTTTTCTTTTTTTTGAGGAGTGCTGATGTTCTGTGCATTTTGAAAACACTGAAACCACTCTAATATTGTTTAAATTCAACTCTGAAAGGCCTGAAGATTATTTCATGTTGCAAGATATATACTTACTATCTATCCCCTTTACATGTATATGCAAGTTTAAATAACACACTTGATACAAATCCTATTTCTTGTAGAACAGTAACTCAATCTAGGCATGTGTATTTGTCTACACAGAGCAAATCCAATTAAATGTGTTAACAAACAAGTAAAGATCCACTGCTGCCTGCTCAATAATACCAAAATCATGCACAGCATGCAAATGTGAAACTGTCTAGTTTAAGCATAGCCACTCAATATCATGCATATTGAGCTGGTCCGGCATCATAAGCAACAGGTCAATAGATGATGCGGATGGTGATGCTGTTTCTCGGCTGAAACACTTACCCCATAGACAAAACGTTGTCTCCAGTGAGTCCCCTTGTCTCCACCACCCAGCATTTTGCCCTCAAGTCCCACACGCAGCTGATCAATAAAAGACATGGCAGCTGTGTTCACCTCTGAGGTTACAGGTCAGTCTCCCATCCATGTGTTTAAGCAGCATCATTGATGGAGGTTATGTCACAGCCATAACTCTGAGGTATAAGCTGTAATAATCAGTTACAGCCCATTCTAAAATAAATAAATACAAAATAAAAAAAACTAAAATGTTAAAAATAAGCATAATGTGATGAATGTGGAGACTGACGCATGACACTTTTTGCTACAAAGAGCTCTCTCTGACTATGAGGCGGTGGCACTGGCAGCTGTTTGTGCAGTTTTGTCCGTGTTCTAATTGTCAATGTGTATGTCCTCTGTCGGTGACAGGTAAGAGCAAGCGCCATTGCTCAGGATGCTGATCAGAATTACGACTATGCCTCCAACAGTGTGATCCTGCATTTGGACGTAGGTGATGAGGTGTGTGTGCAGCTGGACGGAGGGAAGGTCCACGGAGGAAACACAAATAAGTACAGCACCTTCTCCGGCTTCCTCATCTACCCAGACTGAATTTAATCCCTGCAGAGAGCAAAAAATAAAAAATAAAACAAAAAACCACTACCAACATACATATAGACACACTGACACTTACACAGACATATACGTATGCAAATTGATGCACAAACACAGAAATGCAGTGCACACACAAAAATATGCACATAGATGAATGCAAGCGCACACACGCACGCACGCACGCACACACACACACACACGCACACACACACATCTGCATAAAGACATTTTGAAATTGCAGCCTACTACAAAGGAATAAATGAAAATCAGCGATAAATGGAATAAAGTCAGTCTGTGCCAATAGTCATTTATTGGTGCCCTTTGTATTCTAATATGAATTTCAGAATATGTACAATATAGGTACATATTTAAATTCTACATTGTGGCTCTGAAATATCTAAAGAATTATAATGTATTATATCTTAAATGACATTGTGAGAACTAGAATAAATGAAACACCATAAGTCTGGCTGTAGTACTGCAATAATGGTGTTAAGGGTGCCATTAAATAACAAAGCTGAGACAAATGTGTTCCAATCTTTACCTGCACAGTATATATTTACACATTTCTGATCCGCTTTCCAAAAGTCTGTTTGAATGGCCTGCATACATTTTGCAACTCATCATTGTAAAATACTTTCCTCTATGCTTCAAAGTGAATTACACCAATTGAAATGAATCAAATTCCTGTTGTGATTCAGCAAGCATTGGGACGATTCTGATTAAAGCAAGGCCATTTGAATAAACAGATGCTTGACTCTTCTCTCCTCTTTTGATTATGACACCGAATGTCACTTGGCAAGACAAAACAAAGCATCTGAACATTGCAAAGAAACATATCACAATGCATTTCATCTATGGCACTTTTGTGTACTGAAATTTTAATTGCCAAGTGCATTATTGACAATATTGTGCGTATTTGAGAGCACGTGTGTGTATGTGATTAAGTGGGCATGTTAATATGTGTGAGTGGATATATAGATCATGTAAGATACTGGGGAGGTGAAACACTGACAAGTCCAGTGTCTTATTTTCATTAAATGTTGTACATTTCACACCTTACTAGAATTACACTGCCATATCTGAGATACCTTGTCAAAGAATCACCATATGTAAACAGTCGTTTTGGGATGGGCTATGAAGTATACTGAAAAATTTGAGTTGACAGTTGCTATTAAAATATCTATACCTACACTTTCTGTGTTCTTGCATGTTGTTTTGGCATGGTGAAGGTCAGTGCTAAATATAGGCACCTACAGTCATAAACACGCATACGACCTTTTTATTTTTATTTGAATTGACCAGCTGGACTGACTTGAATTGAATAGATGACATGACTACGTGGACCTATAGTCAAAATCGAAACCACAGCCTGCTTCAGTGTGGATTTCCAATATATGTTAAGACGCTAAGACACAAACAAATATTTGGCAATATTGACCTCAGCTTATAAAAGGCTCCACTACATGCAGGTAATGTATACATTTAAATGTAGAATCAGCTGTACAAACAATCCAAACTGGTTTTGACAATTATCTATTATGCTTTTGACACAAAGCTCACTATTAACAAAAAAATACAACTGTTTTCTTTGCAAATATTGGCTGAACTCTGAATTTACTTCTTACAGCTCAGGAATTTTATGGACGTCATACTCGGCTCTTTCCTGCTCTCTTTCCCTTCCTCCCTCCAAATCTCACTCTCTCACACAGACATTCTGTTACTCGCCTAACCCAAACCATAACCAACTTAAATGAAGTGTAAAACTTAATAATTTACATTTTGAACACTAGATTTTTGTCCCTGTAACTAAGATAATAATGTTATTATGTAAACAATATTTGAGTCCACACAAAATAAGCAATGCCAGTCCCACACACTTATCCCCTTTGGTCTCTTTATGTGAGACCATCATGGAATATCAGGATACATTAATTATAATTAAGGTATGATGCTATTGTAAACATGTTTATCAAATTCCCACACTCACCACAAATATTTGATGAAACAAACTAGGGCTGAAGCTCACAGTTATTTTCATTACTGTTTATATTTTCAACTCAAGAAAAAAAACATTGAAACCCATCGAAATTTCCCAAAGCCTAAAGACGCATCATTGTATGTCTTATTTTGTAGCAATGCATGCTCACATTTGAAAAGCTGGAATTAGTGCATTTTTGCCTAGAAATTACTTGACTGATTAGTTTCTGAATTTTCTTTCTATTGATCGAAAGACTGAACATCTCAGCCCTGTTTTTTTTTCTTACCCACAAGCACCAGAATCATATTAAAAAGAATATGCTCTCTCTTTTTAATCACATAATATATTAAAGCAATTGGAATTCCTTTTTTTTTCGTTATCCAAGTTGATCAGTAGCTTTTAAGTTTAACACAAGAATTTGTGCAAACTACTAACCACCTTTATGCTTATTAATAAGCTATAAAGTCAGATATTACACATGAAATGATCAAGATTAAAAAAGGTGGGCAATATTTCAGATGGTGTATAATTATTGGTGCATGAACAAAATCAGAAGACCCAAATGTGATGTAAAAATATAGTTTGCTCACAAATTTCCAATTCTTGTTTTCTGTGAATAATTTCACCAGTAGTTTTCAGTGTAGGCACTTCATCACTTTTTAAACCAAAAAGAAAGACACATCATCATCATCCATGTTGAAGAGAACGCATCTTGAATTTTTCTAAGATCACCGGCTGAAAGTGAAGTATCTAATTACAGTAGAGAGCTGGAGACAGTCTAGACGTAAAGGATTTGGTGAATCTGTTGCTCCTGAGCAGAAAAAGGAGGATGTAGCCGCACCGTGCCTAGGCCCAGCCCCCGGCTCTCTCTCCTGGCAGATTCCAGTTGAAAGTTAATTGGATGGGGAGAGGTCTGAGACAGGCTGTGCTGAGGCCCATTAGTGATTCCCCTGTCGAATGCAGAGCCACGAGGATCACAGACTCACAAATAGGAGGATTAAAATAATCAATATCCTTGACTTCCATCGACCACACACACCGAGTAATTAGTGGACAACCTATTCAGCACTGGACTATGACACCCTCCTGAACCTTACCCCACACACACACATAAGCTCCACACTCCAATAGCTGTAGTGCCTAATGAGGGGAAATAGTTGTGGCTGCTTGTGAGGAAAGTGAAGAAAAGGTCAGGAAGCCACCAAACAGCCTTCTACTGCTCATGTCTGTGCTTTGTCATTTCCTGATTTCTCTGAAAATGTACAGAATGGCCACAAGAAAAATAAAAAACAAAACACTTTTTAATGTTTCTAAACAGCTGCTGCAAACAGATGGGATCCTACATTAGAAACTAGTGTTACCTGTAACTCAAACACCTGTACAACAATTCTAATTTGGCTCGAGTTAGCAAAAAGGGCTCTTGAAGGCATGTCTTTGGTGTAAACTGTAAATTCCGACAGTCAACAATCAATGCAAGTGTAGTTGTTTTTGCTTAACAAGTGAAAGATCACTGGTTCGATTCTGGGAGGATACAAAAATCCCTTGGGGATTGCACCAGAAGGTCACCCGGTGTAAAACTCAAAATCAAATGTGTGGAGCTTTCGCTGTGGTGACCCCATGTAAATAGGGGAGCAGAACAGAGTAGCTTTCTGCACTCAAAGCCTCAAAAGCAAGACAGATATTAGCAGTAATACTGCCCTCTTGTGTCAGCGGAAACCCCCGCCCACAAATAAAGAAAATCAATATAACAAAATATCTTTCATTGTACCATACTAAATCAAACAACCACCAAGATGGGTTCTCAGAAAACATTTATTTAAATGCAGCAACAAAATCTACTGAATTCTAAACACAGAAAACTTTGTGAAATAGATTTTTTTTTCTGCCTTATGATAGTATGGCTTTACCGTACAGTCAGAAACACTTTTATTCAGCCGTAGCAAGTCTTAGCTAATGATACAGCAGGTTGGTGACAGTATATGTATTTTAAAGGTCTTATCTTAAAAAATAATAATAATAATAATAATAATCAGAAGTTATTGCATAACAATTTATGTTTTCTTACATGATGAAATGCTGCTGCAGGGAATATAAACCCAAATGAATAAAAGTTGGTCACACAGGTGAAAAGGCCTGGAAGCAAAACCTGTATCTTTTGTGAGGAATGTAAAGGCACTTCTTAAATTAAAGATGGAGAAAGAACTCATGGAAAGAAGCTAAATGGAAAAGGGGGTACATGAAAAAAAAAAAGAAAAGAAAAGTGGGTTGCTCTTCGTCTTCACCCGCTCATAACCATTCTGACCAGTTCTGCAAAGGAGAAATAAGAGAGACAAATGTGAGTTTCATGGTATCATTTTTGATAGAGACCTCCTCCAACTACAGCATGTGGAGGTAATGCCCCCTCCTCATCCGGCTTTGCTGAGCCTGGGTGTGAGATGCTGCATTTGGAGGCAGATCTCTCCACATTCTGCTCGCCCAGAGCAAAAGAAGGGTTGAAGAGGGGGGGGATGAGAGAACGAGGTGATTTCCCCGCTATCTCCTATTGAGCCAAAGCAACTGGCATTCTAAGATCCAAAAAGAGCTGGTTAGAGAAGCCATCCTTGTTGTATGCTTTCCTCTAGCTGAGAAGAAGAGAAAAGCGAAGAAGGTCAAGGGAGCTACAGTCCAGTTGAGAGGCGGCCAGCTACAAATTCAGTTTCCAATAATACAGAGGAAAGAAACAGTCAGCACAGGAGCGACTCATTGCGATTCTCTTGTTAGTAGAAAAAGGGACTGGTCCACTCTCCCAAAGCTGGTGACTATACCATCTAAAAACGTAAAACATGGCTCTCTTATATGTGTGTTGCATCTGTGAAAAGACCAGTACCTCTGACACCAGTATAGTTAAGGCCTGTTTAATAGCACCAGTGACATGCAAACGAGATTAGAAGAGCTGCATCATAGCCACACCACCACACCAGTCAGTTCGAATGCCTTCGCATCATGGCCACCAGGCTTTTCCTGAATGAGACCAGTCTCTTCCCTGTGTGTCCACCATATCCCCATATATACTTAGGGGGGAGTCATAGACACATGCAGAGGGCCATGCTGCAGGCCAGGGGCCAAGACAGAGGGCTGCAGGAGAGAGAGGGACAGAAGAGCAGGAGGCTACACATGGGTCAGAGCCTCAAGTAGAAACGAGGAAGACCACCAGGCTTTCCCACATACAGCTATGGCTCAAATCTACTTAGCAACAGCGCATTGTCCCAATTTGCCAAAACAAACAGCGCAACTAAAGCTGACTAGCGTTAGGATGGCCTAATGCAGCTGACTTATCGGGAAACTAAAAGCAGGAAAGCCTGGAGGTGCTATCCAATGGTATACAATGCCCGTACCGGCCCTCAGCCTGACATGATGTGACGAACAAACGCTGTGGAAGAAGAACATTAACACACTGTCAGACGCTGACATTTAAACGGAGCCTCTTACAGAAGTCCATTAAACAGAAGAGGTAAGAACAGGTATTAGAAGACGGCAACATGAATGATACGGAGCCCCCTGAAAGGTCACAGGAAGGAATTTTGCAGGATTACGTTTGCGCTACAGCACAAGAACGTTTGCATTCCTTCAGATCCATATGAACACTTGATGTGTTTACTTTTACTCCTTTCAAAAGGCTCAGTGAAATGAACGCAAACTCAGACTTCCATAACTTTAAGTTACATTCAATTGACTTCTCAGAAAATGCACAATAACTTGAAGTCATCATAGCCTACACACAATGTCATGCATGAATTTTGAAATGAGGTGAGATGATGACATCCTGTTGCATTAGCTTAATTGTAGCCAGCATCCCATCTTGACCTTTTACATCATCAGCTCTCACCTTCGTAATTGATGCACCCATTTGCATCTTCGTGTCCTGCCAAGAGTGTCTCTACTTCCTCCTCTGTCATTTTCTCACCTGATAAATGGAACATAACAGAAGTAATTTAAAACTTACAAATTAAAATGTTGGAAAGATAAAAATACATTTGCAATTCCCAGGATATCAATTTGTATACCAATGTCAGGAACAAGACGCTTCTGGAACTTAAAATCAATGTAAGTAGTGTGATCCCAACATTTCCATTTGAATAGCTATTAAAGGATGATAACAATATAGCTTGCCTAGTGTGGTGAGGACATGACGTAGTTCTGCTCCCATTACTGTGCCGTTGCCCTCCTTGTCAAAGACACGGAGTCCCTCTACGAAATCCTCCATTGTCCCCTGATCTTTATTCTTAGCAATGGCCTGGAACATGGGCAGGAACTGCTCAAAGTCTAGCATTTTGGTGTTCATCTCTGCAAAAAAATAAAAATAAATAAGACAAGTCTGTGTCAGAGAAGATTCTCTTTTGTCACTGCTGTACGTAACACCTAGTAAGTTTAATCTTGTTCCCTCACCCTCAGCCTTGGGGTTGCCCAGGACTTTGAGCACCTCGGCGTTGACCGGATTTTGCCCCAGGGCCCGCATGACATCCCCACACTGGCTGTAGCTGATCTTCCCATCTCCTGTCCTGTCGAACAGCAGGAATGCCTCCTTAAACTCTGCAGGATACACAGACACGTGACAAATTAAAGTATGAACATGAATTATTCAAGACGAGACGTGCATGAATATGAGCAGAAATGATAAAGAGAGGAAATGAACTGGAAATGAAAGCGGAAAAGCAACAGATTGGAAAAGAACATGAGAACAAGCAGACTAAAGAAAGATCCAGATTAAGACTAAATTGTAAACTTACAAATTATCTGGCAAAACAGGCAGGCTGCAAAGCACCGAACTGACAAAACCTGCCCAGCTTTTGTATGACACTTGCATGACAATGTTAGCCAGTCTAGCTTGGATAACCGATCATATTTCAAAAACCAACACTTTACAGAAATGAATCTCTGGTAAAGTGTGGTGGAAGGTCTGAAAAAAACAAAACAAACAAACAAAAACAACACACTATCTGAACACCATCTGATAATACTGCAACCATCACTTCCTCAAACACACTTTACTACAGTTAGAGTCGATTTACTGCAGTTAACGCCTGCATTTTAAGGGTTTGTATATTTGCCACCTAAACTATTTCACAAGTTGTGTTCATTCTTAAACAAAGGTTAAAAAGACTCAAACCTGTATTAATACAAGATGTCAAAAAGCAGGCAAATTTCTCTAACAAGCAGTGACATGTTTAGTCATTTTACTAGAAAACAAATACAACAAACTCAACTCAGCCAACCTCTGCAACAATACTAATCAAATAACAGTTATTATGCAATCATCTGTTTCAGTTAAGCTTCATGCTGATCTAATATCACCTCTAATAACTTTTGGACACTTTTAGCTTTGATCAGACACAAAAGGCCATCTAGCAGAATAGTCTTGGAGGTAGCTTTTGGAACATTTTCTTGCCAATGATTGGAAGAACTTCATTTAACACCATCACTGTTTGGCAACTCCACATATTAATATTTTATACTACTAATGAATAGTTAATAAACCTCTGAGGCACCTAAACCTTCTAAAACCTTTACATTAAAAAGTATTGAGCATTTCTGTTGCTGCTCAAGTGGAGCCAGCTTTATCAACTGTCAATGATCTAACATCAGCCATTCTAGTTAAGTCAAACAGTCAAATAAATGCTTGCCTAAGCTCCAACAATCAGGGAGACATGGAGCATGATTACACAATATCCGGGCAGCAGGCAGTTTCTAATGTTATAGAAAAAAATATTCACCAAAAAAAAAAAAAAAAAAAGCGCAGGCACTGTTGTGGAGTTTTTTCCTGTTCTGAGGAATGTCTCTCTTCCTTCTCGCCTGTGAGCACTTTTCCCAGCACCATATTTGGTTATTAGAGGAGTGGAGAGAAGGAGGAGGAGAGTGAGAGTAGCTCTGGCCTATTATGTCAGCTACGATTAAACAAACCAGCCCTAGGACAAAAACCATCCACCACTTTATCCAGCACCAAAAATGGGCAGAGTGGAGATGAGCTATTTGGAAGCTAGCAGGCAAAGTTTATGGTACACTGACAGAAGCAGGAATGCCTGCGCTCTAACAGAACAAGACTTATGAGAGCAAATATGGACTCTGGCTATGGCTGGCTTTTCAAAACTTCTAACTGACCACATATAAAATAAAATAAACCAAAACAAAACTGCAGCACACATCAAGGCCGGTGAGTAGTACAACATTATGTGCAGCTATGGCTGACTTTGACGTACCAAACACCAGTGCAAAGCGGCTATCATACACATTTACAACAGATTTGGCTCCACAACCGACATGCAGATCACACCCTCAAACACTCCGAGATGGCCATCAGTTTAGTGTAAGGCGTTCCCTTTACAATGACTTACCATGAATCTGATCCAGGTTAAATTCAATCTGGAAAAGGACAAGCAGTTGCAAGTGGAAAAAAAAGTGATGAAACAGTACGGAAATATAAAAAGGAGAAACAGAAAGAAAACTGAAGTCTAAGGCCACGACTGCTACTGCTGCTGCTGCGGCGGACGGAGGAGTTAGAGCAGGATGATAGTAGAGGTACAGGGCAAAGTGTCATCTGGAAAAAGCAGGAGTGAAAGAACACGAAACAGGAGAAATACGATGGACATGCCACAACACAAAAATTAAGACTCACCGAGGATTTGATCTTCTGAGAAGTCAGACTGTTCAAAAAGAAATTAGGCTACATGAAAATGGTTCCTTAAGGCTGTGCAAAGCTCGCTCGCGTTTACATCAAAGGCTCTGTGAAATACTTTACAGTTATTAAGATTGCCTTAACTTGCAGATAACATTTCCCAACGTTACCATATTCACTAATGCTTAACCTACACGCAGTCGTTACATTAGTCGACAAGTCAGTCGCATAATTGTTAACTTTATCCGCCGTTCAAGCTAGTGCTAGCTTATCTAAAGTTGTACTTCCGCTTGCGCCCAGCGGTCCAATTCGGATATTCAAGTTCATCTTA
>VVHJ01036200.1:0-14480 GCA_015107715.1 Tylochromis polylepis | reverse complement strand
GGGGCAAGAAGGAGGGAGCGTGGAAGTTATGGAGGAGGAGAGCAATTTGTCAAACTCAGGAAGACTAATTAATTTGTTTGTGTGATTGCTTTTTTTTTTAAAATACACAGCACACACACGCAGACACACACACACACACAAAGGCTGATGTGCTCAAAACCACACATGCACCTCGGTCACCCAACTTCAGACCTCAGCACTGCACTGACAAAGGTTAGATGTTTTTCTTTCTGGACCCCCTCACTGCTGTGTTCGTCCTCTTAGTGATTCTGGTATTTTTGTGGAAAAATTAACCTTCAAATGATCATACTGCCTCCTTCTAACACTTCATGAGTTCCAGAAGTTTGTTGTTTAAACTTTATTAGGGTGCTTTTTATAATGCGTCCAGACAAAAGCAGAGCCAAACAGAACATAATCCTTGAACCCTGTCCTGCTTTGCATATTAAAGACTAAGAGGGAAAAGCACAACGGCCAATTATACAATAACAGTGATTCGTTTTCTTAGTTCTCTACTACAATATGAGTTTTCTAACTTTAAATGAATAAATTCACTGTGTAAATAATAATGAAAATCAGACTGACAGACCTGAGTATATAGGGCATTCCAAATAGATTAAACTAACTTAGCGAGAGAAAAAAATGGAGTAAAATGAAAAAAAATAATTGTTTGATTTAACAAAGTTTGGAAGATTCATTCAAGTTTTTTTTTCTTTGTTTTAAACATTTTAAACATTTAAACTCTTTGTTTTTAACATTTCAAAAGAATTAAAGTTGTAAGTCTACAGGCTAATGTGAAAAATCAATGGAAACAGATCAAACTTGTTAGAATATAGATAGAGTAACATTTTACTGATATACCTCACTAGGATTAGCTCATAACTTACTTATGACTTTGTGCATAATCACAATAATGGTCACAGCTGCTATAAAATCAAACAGATTTTTGTTTGTACTTATTTGTTTGCACTTATTTCACAAGGGACAGACTACTACTACTCTGTATGATGCACTAAAGCACAATTGCCAGCAATACACATTCCATTTCACCAAGTTTAATTAATGGCCTCCATTTCATATGTGCTGCTAGACTAAGACAGCAAGCTACACTAGCTGTGTCCCGATTCAGGGGCCGCATCCTTCCGAGGCCGCATTTGAAGGCCCATTACGTGACAGCCAGGCAAAGAAGGCTGTCCCAATTCGAAGGCTGCTCCACATGCGGCCCATAAATGCGTCCTCCTTTTCCCCAGATTTGAAGGATGAGTCGGGTGTATCCTTTGTGGCCCACCATATCCCAGGATTCATAGCGCAGTGGTGGCAGTGGATGATTTTTTTCAAAAAAATGGCGGACAGCTCAAGCTTTTAAAAGTAAGTATTGAGTTTTATGTCACTTATTTATTCGGCAATACAAATGTTTTAATAATGAAGAATAAAACATTACTGCTGCATATGTCGGCAAAGTTGTCTGAAATTAGTGATGTTAGTACTTAACGTGGTCCAGGTTCTACTTGGTTTTAAAGCCTTTACTTTAAAATATACGCTGTTCAATAGTCGACTTTAATCTTACAGAGAATGTGACGATTTTATGGGTAATTAAAGTCAGTAATATATCCACAAACAGAACAAGCTGAAAGTCTGTGAATGCTGCCTGGTTTTCAGTCCTGAATATTGCGTTGCAGGCAGGATTCACTGCACTGTTAATGTTAGCTCAGTTATTTTGCTGCCTCTGTTTGGTGGTGTTGAGCCAAACGGACTTTAACGTTTGTTTCAATGAGCTGAAAGTTCACTCGTTAAGCTAAAAGAAAGGTGCTTTATTCATAGGATTCAAACATGTGGCCACTGTACCAACTGGGAACTCTTCTTATTTAGTACTCCTAAATAACACAAACAGGAAGTACTCTTTCTCTGTTGCTGTTTTGTAGTAGTGTATATTAATGAGAGTGGCTGAATCTCAACCACTCTCATTAATAGTCAAACATTTACAGAGACTCAAAAAAACCAAAAATAAATTAACATACTTTTAAATATAAACATATTTTCATCACACTGGTATGCATTTATTGTGATTTTATCTGACCAAACAAAAAAACATTTTCCCCAAACTGCGCAGGCTCTTTTAGGTGTTTCTGCCATTCTTATTCCCAAGTGTAACCAGTAGTTTGCACCTTGTTGTAAACCCTCAATGCTTCATTCATGGAGACATTTCTTGATTGAAGACTTTGATAATAATAATGCAGTTTGATTTTGTTTGATGTTGTGAAGTTATTTTTCTTAACCAAGGGTTGAATACTGCAGTCATCACTATCACTTGTCTTCTGTGGCCAGTGGCCAGTGCATTTATTCATTTGAAGAAAGAACCAGATTTTTGATTTGGCCAATTCTCAAGTTTTTGATCTCTCTCTGGCTGGTTTATTTTGGTTTTCAGCATCATGATTGCCTCCTTCAGTTGCATATTTCTCAGTCTCATATTGAGAGTTCCACTGAAAGCATCCAAATGCAAGTTTAACACCTAGAATCAATTACAGATCTTTTACCTGCTTCATTTTATAATGGAATAATGAAGGAACATGTGTCACGTGGCCATGAAACGTTCCGTCAGTCAGTTGTCCAATAACTTTCAAAGCTCTGAGAAGTTACAGGTACTGTATACAGTACTGCAGAAAGTCTTGAGCCAGCCATCATTTCTTTATAGTTTACTTTCAAGGAGCCAGATTTATAATTTATAAAGTGATCTTGAGCAATGGTTCTTCAGTATTTCTAAAGGTTTTGTAATGGTTGTCTTTTATTTGGACATTTTCTGCTTTTTCACTCATTTTGAGTCCAATCCTTGTTTCTGTCCATTTTCAGAGGAATATGTACACACACACATTATATATATATATATATATATATATATATGTGTATGTATGTATGTATGTATGTATGTGTGTGTGTGTGTGTGTGTGTGTGTATAAGCAATGTAACACTGACCTATGTAGCATTAAATCATAGCTTGTCATAGCTTTAAGCACTTTGTTATTAGCATCCTATTGAAAAAGAACACTTGTTTCCATTTCTTCAGGTGAATCTATGAAAATACCAAAGATAACAGACTTTGAAAGGTTTAGATAAATAGTTTTACACCAATTACCTCAAAAATTTGTTGAAACTAGACAAGTGGAGGACAAAAGAAGAAGTGGTAGACCCCCCCCCAAAAAAAAACCTATTTGTAGCACATGAACAATACCTGAAAGTCATGTCCTTAAGAAAATAATAAAAAAAAATCCAGAAAAGACTCACACAGGACCTCAGAAATGCAACCAGCCTTTCAGTTGATCCATCTACTATTCACTGAAGCCTCATCAGAAACAGTCTCAGAGGAAGGGTGGCTGTCAAGGAAGCCATTCTTAAGGAAGGCAAACAGGAAGAAAAGGCTAGAAATCTTTGTTTCAAATTGTTCTCAATATGTACGACAGAGGTACAGGCGAGTATCTGCAGCCATCTGTAAAACACAGTGGAAGCTCTGTTACCTTTATTTTTTCTAAATTGATGGAATTATGAACACAGAAAAGTACAGTCAGATTTTGATCCACCATGTAATACCATTTAGAAAGCATCTGATCAGCAACACTTTCATTGTTCAACATAACAGTGATCCCAAACACACCGCTAATGTGGTAAAAGCATAGCAGGATAGAAAAAAAACACAACTGAACACTATGAGCCATGGACTGGCCTCCCCAGAGCCTGAACCTCAACATTATTGAAGCAGTGTGGCATCATCTTGACAGAGAACAGAACAAAAGGCAGCCAACATCCAAAGAAGAGCTTTGAATGTCCTTCAAGAAGCCTGGATAATTATTCTTGACACTGCTTAAAGACTGTTTAAAAAAATTTGAAGAAAGTGTCATGGCACAGTAGCCTGTGACATGAGATGGACTTAAATGCAGATTCAAAGACCGGAAGTGAGGAGTGAGTTTCAGCAAAGAATATTTATTAATAAAGTCCGGTGACGAGAGTAAACTCAGGCTATGACTAGATTTACTAATAAACATAAACTAGAAGGCAGGAGCCAAAACACTAAACTAGAGCAGTAATGCAAGTCACAATGGCAAGACAACTAAGGCTAGACAAGGCTAAGGCAAAACATGTGGTCACAGTGGCGACTGGGCATGGGGACTGGGCTGGTGGAGCGAGGACAGGTCGTGGGCACTGAAACAGAGGAGAACTGTCAGAGGGGTCTGAAGGAGTGAAGCATATCCATAATTTAAACTGAGATGCCTTACATGTTCGCAGGTGGAGTCAAGTTCAGAGGAGAAGGTGTAAGCCAAGGTCTGAGTGAGTACTGAGTAGATCGCTGGAGTGCAGGGAGGCAGGCAGGTGAGTGAGACAGAGAAGGTGAAGGGTGTTACCGGCAACTGTGGACCAGAATCCAGGAGGGTAATGATGGAGAGACCTGAACAATGAGCTCGGGGTGTCGGCTGGAAGACAAGAGAATGACGTAAGCAACACATGCACGACGAGACTCAGGCACACTGTGGGAACCATGAACTAACTGAGGTTAGCAGACAATCCGGCGGGGGCTGATTGAGAACGTTGGTCCTAAGTACTGCCGGTGTGATTACCCTCAGGTGTGGAACTGGGAGGAGTGGAGCGGGCTCCACCCAGAGGCGAAGATCCAATGCTATGAAAACTACTCGAACCCACCCAGACCATGACAAACGGTGACTGACATACAAACCATTAAGACTTCCTTGTTAACCAGAAGTGACACAGACATTTCAAAGCTGCTGCTCTGAAGCTCCAAATAACTTAACGCACATATGTCAACAGTGAGTGACACTGTATATTTGCGCATGCGCATGTTCAAAGAAAAATAATTAACACATGCAGCTTATTCATGTTTATGCCAGCTGTAGTTTTATTGTGCTGCTGCCATTTACACAACAAAGAAGATGCAAAGGGAGTACTGTCTACATCCCGGTGTGGTATTGGCATTTTTCTGGCATAGAAACCATCTAAGGTTTGTCCAGAAAGTCATTTGATTGCATTTGATAAAGACAGAGAGTGAAAAATGACAATGGGTCATGTCATCAACATGACTTCTCTGGTGAATTTACTTGACCACTATTTGCCTTTAATTAACGAATAATTCACAAGAAATGACTGCTTTATTGTATAATCTGTCCTACACACAGTCATTTGAGTTCAGTTTGTGTGCAGGAAGAGGAAAATGGTGGGGCGATTTACTTTTGACAAGTGGAGATATGAAGATTATTTTTGCACTCTTGTCACTTCATGCAATAAAAATAAAGTGCAAACTGTGACCAGGACAGAAAGAAATTGTCCTATTGCAAACACAACACTGGCTCTTTGCAGTCAACTGCATAGACAGTATGCTAACACAAAGATAGATAAGAATTTTTGTGATTTTAAAGATAAGCAAGTAACAAAGGCACTGATGAGCAGTGATTACTGTAATCACATTACATCTTTCAATAATGCAGTAAAGTAAAAAATTTAGTCTACTATATTCAGTAATTACTTTATAATTTCTTGCATGTAATATAAGTCATACTTGAATTACATGCAGAAAAAATATCAAACATGTATTTTTCTCCTCCTGCGCACTTGCAGTACAATCAGCTGATTGTATCCATTTGTGTCCAGGGAGGAAAATGGTAGAAAGGTCTGTAACTTTTCAGGAGTGCAGATATTATTTTTTTCTTTTTATTGCACAAAAGGAAAAGAGTGTAGTGGTCAAATGCAAACTGCATCAAGGACAACAACTCTATAATAATGCCAACACAACATCAATTTTTTGCAATTATCTTCACAGATAGCATACTAGCACAAAGCTAGCAAAGAACCCAGGGTGATGATAAGGGTCGGTGTATGCTGATCCCAGCCCAGCAGCCAGAGCCTGATTTTCAACAAGTCAAAGGCAGTGATGAACAGTCAGACTTGTAGGTTACACGCAGGCTACATTGCTACATATTTCTATGGCAGAACTGCTGGTGATCCCATTGAAGTCTCTTTACGCTGGTTTCTTCTTTGCTTTGTGTTGCCAACTTTGTGTTCATACATAAACACTAAAAGAAAGATTGTGTGTATATCCTCATTGGAACAAGGATTTATGTTCGCTTGTGGGACTGTAGCCTAAGGTCTATATTGTTAACTGGTAAGTGTGTAACAGTGCATATTACAGTGTAACACAAAAATAATATAATGAGTAATGTAACAACGTAACAAATTACTTTACAACATACATACAACATACAAGTAATACATTACTTGTTTACAATCAGCTACAGTGTTGCAGTCATTATTCAAAACAACTCTAACTAAAAGTAGAGGCCCCATAGATTTCCTCATTACCAGATATTGGATGCAGCTATTATAATGATGAAAATGAGAAGCTAACATGAAAAAGAGTATATTGTTGGTGCACGCTAATTAGTACTAGGTTTGTGTATTGAATTGTATCGTAAAATACCAGAATGGGAAAGTAACCAAGTGCTTTACACTACATGTTTGTTGACAGACAACCAATCTTGCAAGTGTCTGATGTGAAGATGCTGCGAGCATGATGCGCTTCAAAAAGAGTGGACTCCTCGAGACACTTTGATGTCCTCTGGTTTGCCCTGAGTCACAGAATTTTTAAGTAAACACTGAGGATGGGAAGTTTGTGTGATGGCTATATTTGTATTTTAAACATTTCATCCAGGGGTCAAAAAGATGCACAGCTCAACTGAATGAAATGTTCTGTCCAATAAATTTTAAAACAACACAGTCTACCAAATGCGGTAAGCATTACCTTGTTACAATGACCTTCACTCGGCAGATAACCTTCGTGTTTACTCGAGAGTCACAACATGTGTTCTTTCACAAAGCTGCTGATGCACTTGAATAATACATAAGGTCACAAATCACAAATGCTGCAAAACAAGTGGGCAAGTAAAAGCAAAAAAAAAAGAAAAGAAAAGAAACTTATTTTTTATTTATTTTTTTTTATCATGTTTAGTGCTGTATTATGTTGTTCCACAACTGGAAACTTCTTTGAACTTCTGTCTGGGTGAAGCAAGCTTTTTAAACTTGGCTTAAAGCAAGGACAATTTCTGTGCAAGAAGAATTTAATAAGCAAGTAAAATAAGTAGAATCCATTCTCAGAATGCAAAAGAAATAACAGAAACTTAACTTTTCCCAGGGCTATTGCCAGTCTTATACCACTCCTACAGCTCTACAGTCCTAAATCACCACTCATTGTTCCTAAGTATTGATACACTATGTTTCCAAACGTATTCGTTCACCAATGTATTTCATTGAATTCAGGTGTTCCAATCATTTCCATGGCCACAGGTATATAAAATCAAGCACCTAGGTATGCATTCTGCAAAAATTTGTGAAGGAATAAATCACTGTGATAGGATGCCACCTGTGGAACAAGTGACAGCTGTGAAATTTCATCGCTATGAAATATTCCACAGTTAACTGTTAGTGTTACTAAAACAAAGTGGAAGTGAATGGGAATGAAAACAACTCAGCCATGAAGTGGTAGGCCACAAAATCACAGGGCGGGGTCAGATCAGCCTGCCTATTTCTATATATAGTTTATATATAGTTTGTTGAATGATTTTATGATTTTAAATAATTGTGTTCCTCTAATCTATGTTACTAAAGCTACAATAACTTAATATCAAATAGCAAAACTAGCAAACCACAATTCTAATCATGAAAAAAATCATTATCTGTGGCTCAGAATGTGCTTTCTTGAGCCGTTCCTCTATGGTTATCAGCCTGCCTGCCTGCACAAGACTCAAGGATGATACAAAGAGTTGCACATGCCACTGACTGAGATCACAACACTGCGTTTGATGGAGATAACTGCATATGCCACAAATGATTCAGTGGCTGTTTAAGCACATAATTTATATGTTGGAATGGGGGGAAAAAGAGAGAGCTAACTGAACTGCACCTATTAAAGACAAGCATAACGTTATGACTGCTTTACAACATAAAAGCCCTTCTGGTCTTTCTACTGGGGTGGGCAGTTGCACATGATCTAATTATTCAGGGAGTTTATCCCCTGTGTTTTTTTCTTAAGTGGTAGGCCATGGGATGCTAAAAACATAACTTAATACAGTGGGATGTGGACCAGATGGATGAAGGCTGTGGCCCAAAAGACAAGAACACAATCCAATCGCTTCTAAATCTGAATCCTCAAAATAATTTGAAAGCGTGATCCAAATGGCACAAAAATGCATGACTAATCACCTTTTCTCTCAGTCAGAAAACTGTATTCAAGTCCAAGCACAACTTTCTGAGCTATAAAGAGTAGGCTTTCCAACACAGCTTTCTTTCAAACTTTGAAATACTTGTTTGTCAATTGGTCTCAAACAGAACAGGCAGCAGAAAAACTACTGTGGAATTAGTCCAAAAGACAATGGTATTAAAATAAATTAACAGTATTAACTGTGGTTTTATTTCTTTGTTTGGTACTATATTTATTTATTATATCTGGCAGTATGTTTTGGATAATTATTTTACAGCCGACTGGAAGCAAAGGGGCGCTAGCCTTACACATGAATAAGAGAAAAAAAAACAAAAAGCTTTTCCAGGTACGCATCTGAGACATCTAGGGTATAATGTTGTTCCAGTGTGTGTTTGTGGGGTCCTGGTTTTGTCAATAAATGCCACGGTTTGGTGTTTAAGTTTTGGTTTTAACGTTTTAATTGATGCCCAATACTGATAAATTGTTGTGTCCTAAATGTTATGCAGCCATCTTCCACCAGATGGAGCATCGTTGTTGAGTAACTCCATGAATTTGTTCATCTAGGCCTGATCTTTCTGTTCACACTTTTTTGATATTACTGTTAAAGGTGAAAGAATGAAATCGAAAATACAAGAGAAATGACTCTAAGTGTTTCATTGAAGGATGGATGGGCTCTCCCTTAGCATAGGGTGAGGAATTCAGGTGAGGAGGAGCCCAGACTATAATCACTACTCAGATGTTTTTCAGATGTTAATTCGCATTCGTTAATTTGGTCCTGTGACAATCTGATGACCTGCCCACTGTGTACCCCGCCTTTTGACCTATGACAGCTGGGATAGGCTCCACCCCCCACCCACGACCCTCATAAGGATAAGTGGAACAGGATGGTTGGATAGATTAAAAATACGTGAACATCTTTTGTAGTAACATGTTTTTATATCATATTTAGCATTGGCTTGTTTTGACTGTTTTTTTCCTTCTCCTATGTTGTTTGTTTGGAATATAAAGTGCATAACGTTCATAATGCACGATAATTCGTGATGCGAGGTGCCACAGAGCTAAGCGGCATGATTCGTTATTGAAGAATGTGATTAATGGTTGCCGTTGTTTAGAGAGTTTTTGATATTGTCCATTAAACGGTTCTTAAATTTAACTTGATATCTAAGTGTTTCTTAATTTTAGACTACTTGGTTAGCCTAATTTCCCCCCCCTGTTTTAGTCAGGAATATCTCTAATATGTAGATCTACTGATCTACTACTGGGCCAGCAACTGATTGGCCTCATATTCACTCATTGCATGAAGCTCCAGGAGCACAGTTTTATTCTGATGTTAATGGCAGAAGAGGTTGGGAACTCTGTAGTTATTGAGTTAGCCCCATAATATGTAAAAGTCACCAGTGGTTGCTATGTTGGTAACCCTGTTCTGTAGCTTTTACATGCTCTGCTACCAAGAAATTTACTAAACTGAGTTGCTGCAATGGTGGCGTGCAACTGGTGCAGAATTCGAGTGGAACTGTATTCCACTCGAATTCTGCATCATCTTTTGAATGACCCATTCTTTCACAAATGTTTATAAAGGCAGACAATTTGATTTTTTACAGAAGAATTCAGAGTTTAAGTGTGACCCAATACTTTTTTTTTTTCATTCAGGGTATATAGACAGACATATTCTTGCTTCATGACAGTTAAAAAAAAATAAGCAAGAATGTAACTACCCACTTATGATTCTGAAACATCTGCCCTTGCTTGATCTTCAGCCCTGTAAATCTCCAGTGTTCTTCATCATTCTGGAGAACAAACGTGGTCAGTTGAACTACTTGTGGTATTTTTATTGTTTAATTTTGAAAAGATTAAGTAGGGGATACATGTGCTTTTTATTACTTTCTTAACTTGCAGGTATCTCTGCACATCATGAAGCTTTTGTGTGCCACCAAATATGCAACCTTCATTATATCTACTTGATTTTACACCTGCAGAAGATAAGGAAGTGTTTAATCAGCACTCAGAATAAGTGCAGCTACACTGCAAAGGCCATTTTTAGCACTGTACTCAATATCACCTCAGAGTGAGGGAACTTTGTGATAAAAGCCTTAAGTAGCTTTATGTCCCGGTCAGAAATTCCAGTTTTTGCTACAGTGCTTAAGTCAGTGGCTCTTTCGCATTTTCAAAAATAAATAAATAAATAAAGGCAAAGTGACCCAGGCAAACTTGACATATGACAATGGCACTTGTTTCTTCAGCCTCTCATTTCCTCTTCAAGCCATTTCCTCATTCTTCTGTCAGTCTTCCAACTGATTTACCACTTTCCTGTGATTACAAGTTCAATTTAGAGTTAAATAAGAACTGGCAGAACACTTCCTTTTTCCCTTACGTCTTTTGAGGACCAGCTGGTTATCTGAGTTTCCATACTCAGAGAACCTGTATCCTATCAGTTCAATTCTATTAAACACCTTCCAAAGACCAGTTGAAGTTTGCTCGCCCCTTTCACTACCTGTCAGTCATTTCAGTTTGTCCAGCTCTCTGTCAGTAAATTGCTTTGATTTTTCTGTCTTCATTTCTTTGAGTTTTTCTGTCACTATGTCTGCCTGTCAGACAGTCAATAAGTCTGCTATGGAGATAAAAAAAAAAAAAGAGAGAGAGAAAAATGAATAAATTCTAGTCTAACCACAAGCAGGTTTGCATGCATACAAATTTTCGTCCATTAAGGAACCAAAGTTTGAGGTTCAAAAATCTAGACCTTAGGAAAGGGAACTTTCCTAAACTTCATTATCAAGCCACTATCCCAATTCATACACACAAAATTGCAGCCTCCTTTACCAAATTTGTAGCACATATCTAGTAAACCCTTTGCAGCACTTTTAATGCAATGAGCCCTGGCCAGTTAATTAATGATGCAGTCAGGCAATCCCCCTCAACGTGTAAAGTTGGGGAAAATATCAGATGAACGTGTTCCATTTACCTGGTATTTGCGCTCAGGTGGTCATTGATCACTGGTTTTATATCTCTTGAAGCAGACCAATGAAAAAGCCACTGTGAGGTGTAAATAATGGAAGCAATAAAATCCTCCGTTTTGTTCTTGTTAGCAGTCTTGATATGTTGTTAATCACATGGCTTTACAAGGAATGGAAGTTATGAGGAACTTTATCAGTCAGTGATGTTTCCCAGTGGGAACCTGATCATAAACTTTAACATATTTGACCTCATGGATAGGTGAGGGCTACCGAAATGCATCATTACTTTTAGTCTATCACGCTATATTTTGTCAGTGCTTACGAGAGACCTACATCTGTGGGCCTTGTCCTTCAACGTATCGAGTACAAGAACTGAGACACATGGGTGTCAGGTCAATATTATAATCATTTACTCTGTTGGGTTGTCATAAGTAGGCTTTTTGCTCTTTGTAGCAATGAACAGCTGGCAACATTTGAAAAAAAAATCCCTCACACATTTTACATAAATTAGAAAAATCTATTAGGTCCAGCTAATAAGAGAACAATTTGCTGGAAAGTAATTAACAAAGCAAAGTTATGTTCTCATGTTTTAGGGTTAACATATTTTCATCTAGCAAAATTTAAACAGCAAGCTCATTCTTTATATCACTATAATATGGTGAAAGATCGTTTCTTCAAGGAAAGTTGGTAAGTTGGTTGGTAGCTGCCATGCGAGGAGCTGGATGGAGGCATTGCTGGCAACTTGTCACAATCTGCTGTTCTCTGTGTGTAGATTATGGGGTGGATATATGGGTACATGTCCTCCCCAGTCTTTAGATTATATGCATATATGATCACGTAAACTGTGAACCCCATGTTTTATTTTTATTTTCAACTTCATGTTGCTAGTTCTGTTGCTAGTAGAGTACAAAGTGCGTTGGTGTGTGTTGAGGTATAGTACTAAATGAAAGAGTTGAAAATAAATGTTTTAGGTACAAACTGGTGGACATAAATTCACCAGAATGTAGGAAATTATGTGTTCAACATTTAAAGTTTCCTAGGGGCAAGATTTCCAAATTCCCCAACTGACGTTAAAATAACATCTGCTGGCAGCTTACTCCATTGCACTAAAATACTGCTCATTGTGCAATGGGATAGACAGCAGACAGAATGCATATTTGCCCCTGCCTTCACTGGCTACCATATTAGCCACAATTTGCTAGTACTGTACCAAGTTAGACCCGCTTTTACCTGTAGAATGCCCTTAATCCTTTATGACACAGATTGAACAAGATGCTGGAAACATTCCTTAAATATTTTGCTTCAGAATTGTCAGCTGCACATCATGCTAATTCTTCCAAATGTGAGCAACTGGATTAAGATCTGGTGACTGTGGAGGCCTTTTGAGTACAGTGAACTCATTGTCATGTTCAAGACACTGGTGTGAGATGATCTGAGCTTTGAGGCATGTGATATTTTAATGCTGTAAGCAACCATCAGAATATGGGTACACTGTGGCATAAAGGGATGGACATAGTGAGCAACAATACTAAGGCAGGTTGTGGCATGCTCAGTTTGTACTGAATGGCCTGAAGTCTGCCATATTCCCACGCACCATTACATCAGCGCCATCCTAAACCATTGACACAAGGCAGGACGTATCCATGCTGTGATGTTTTTCATGCCAAATTCTGATTCTACCATTCAAATGTTGCAGGAGAGCACCAAATTAATTTGCTGTGTGTTTGTGTATAATGAATAGTAATTTACCCTGCCAATGGACAGATGTCATCTGAACAGTTAAAATCGGAATTGGTTATTTTTATGACTTAATACCATTTTAACTTATTTGTACCTTTACTGGCGTAACTGGCATGGTATGTAGCAATATGGCGGAGTGCACGGGTGCAGCGGCTCTTAGCTCTCCAGTTTGGTGCTTGTTTTTCTTATTTTTTTGTGTGTATTCTCTTAACTTATGTCACGCTGCTATCTCATATAGTCGCCAGCACCTAATTGATCTGGGTCTCAGTTACAATTTGCTAGTTACTAGCGACTATCACAGCACATACAAAATCCCGGAGGACATAATGAGACTGCCGGGGTCTCCGTGGATGGTCAGTCCGCCTAACAAGCGAAGGAGGCGGCGGAGGGAGAGGAAGCAGAAGCGGGGATGCCGGTCGGGCCCAGAAGCTAGGCTACGTAAACAACCACACCGGCCAGCACTACCGAGCATTTTCCTCTCAAACGCCAGATCCATCACCCACAAATTGGACGAATTGGAACTACAGATGGCCACGACCAGCTTTGTACGGAACTGTAACATCATTCTAATCACGGAATCGTGGCTAAACCCGACGATCCCCAACGCTGCAGTCAAGCTAGCAGGCCACACGCTACACCGGCATGATAGAAACAACGCCTCTGGTAAGAGCAGAGGAGGGGGGCTCTGTGTTTACGTGCATAACGAATGGTGTTGTAACAGCAGAATCATTGACACACACTGCTCTCCCGACTTGGAGGTTCTGGCTGTCTCCTGCAGACCTTTCTATGTCCCGAGGGAATTTACAGTAGTCATTGTGATAGCTGTTTACATCCCACCGGATGCTAACGTTGACACGGCTCTCGGCCTCTTGCTTAACACCATAAACAAACAACAGCTCGCCCATCCAAATGGGGTTTTTATCATTGCTGGTGACTTCAACAAAGCGCGCCTAAAGACTGTGCTTCCCAAATTCACTCAGTACGTGGACTTTGCTACTAGAGGGGAAAATACTCTGGACCATGTTTATTCCAATATTAAACATGCCTATAAAGCGTCACCCCTCCCCCACCTGGCAGGATCCGACCACCTTTGCCTGTCCCTCACCCCCACCTACACCCCCCTGCTGAGGAAAACAAAGCCTCAGTTAAAGACAATAAAAACCTGGCCTGAAGGAGCCCTCTCTCAACTGCAGGACTGCCTCTCAACTACAGTATGGGATTTATTTTCGAGCCACGATCTCCAGGAGTACACGGACACTGTACTCTCCTACATCAGAAACTGTGTTGACAATGTCACCGTCAACAAAAAGGTGAGGGTGTTCCCAAATCGTAAACCCTGGATGACCAGTGAAGTGCAATCCCTCCTTAAAAGCCGTAACACTGCCTTCAAGTCAGGAGATAGGGCAGCGTACAGGGCAGCTAGGGCAGACCTGAAAAGAGGCATCAGGGGAGCCAAGGCAGCCTATAGGAGGAAGATTGAAGATCACTTTGCTGAAAACAACCCCAGAAGGATGTGGCAGGGGATAAATCACATCACCAAC
>VVHJ01036199.1:0-12621 GCA_015107715.1 Tylochromis polylepis | reverse complement strand
CCACTGGTATCTATAAATACCCCCTTCTCTCCCCTTCAAAAACCTGATTCCCATTGATTTAGTGACCTATATACACATCACCATCATCCCCTCCCTTCCTCTGGCTCTCTGCTCCTTCTGTAGATGGTCCTTTGCTGTCTCCACCTCCGATTTCCCCTTTCCTTCATCATCCTTTCCCATTAAGCCCAACTTAGACCACCTCTTCCTCCACCTTCTCCCATCCTCTTGCTAGAAAGCAGGAAAGGCTAATAATAGTTCACGGTGGAAAGCTTTAGTCATGACACATGAAAAGGACTCGAGTGAGGAAAAGAACAGTAGCTGGTGCTCATTTCTGTATTTCAAAGTGTTGTCATTGTGGTAAACTGAGCCTTCAGCTAATCTCCTGTGTGTGTAAACACTGGAGTGGATGGGAAAGGAGTCTCTCAGAGAGGCACAGCATTCAATGTGAAATCTAACTCTGGATGAAATACGATCAAAGACAAAGACATATAGAAAAATCAGAGAGCAGGGCGTGTGTGGTGTGCATGCAGGGCTGTATGAAGGTGCTATGATGTAATAATGCTGCAGGCTGCTGCAAAATAGCACCCAGAGAACTAATGGCATGAACAGTAATGTTGAATTCGTTGCAAAAAGCAAGGGATTAATAATGAATATGTTCTGCTGAGACAAGCAGGAATCCTAAACCCCAAACATTAGGCTCAATTGCCCAAGAAAATGCACTTATTCCTATCGTGCAAGTTCTAAACACATAGACAGACCTTATCCAGTGAGCGCAACCACAAAGAGCTCAGGTAAAAGAGGCTCAGCTGTCTATAAGGTCTGCCACAGCTGTAAGAGACTAACAAAAGAAAGCTGAAACAGTGAGTGAGATTGGAGCGCGATTTTCTACCACACCACCCCAGCTTAGCATACACCTGTAGTATAAGGCACTGCTCTGCTCTCTTCCCACTCCCACTAGAGGACCACAGCTCTACTGTGACCCCACACTGACACCTGGTGGTTTCATTGGGCAAAAACCATAACAGCAGTCACAGCTGCTCTCGTGCTCCGAGGAGCCACAATGTCACCCTTGTAGTCCTCAAAACATAGCCCTACTGTTTAGTCTTCACAGCACTATTGCACTCTTATACATGAAAAAAAAAAACACTGTGTCAGTTCTTCTGTGTTCTGTCGGACGACCACCTTGAAAGCAGATGCATTTATGAAAGTTTAAAAAGTGTGACGCTCAGCACACAGATGACCACAACTGGAGATTTCAGGACAGTGAGTTTATTTAACAGCAAATCGTGACAGGGAACACAATTTATTTATTTTCCATTGCATTGTAAACCATGTCTAAGACAACCGTGTCATTCACCACATATTCATAAACACCCTCTATGTCATACAGAGACTTTGTAGGTGGACAGCGGGGGTGGGGGGGGTCCTCGATTTCTAAAGTGCTATAATGCACAATTCCTCTTGGAGGAAGAGAACAGAAGCCGTGAAATGAGCTCAGACCCCCCAAAAGGCCTCCAAGGTCCCCCCAGCTGCATTATTCATACACTGTGTTTCCTGTGACTGACGGATGGTGTTCAGTGTTTACTTTTTTCCCTACTGTGTGTCTGTGTGTGTGTGTGTGGCTTTACTTATTGCATATCAGTGAGCTGGTTCGTGAAATTTCTCGGTGAATGTGTAAAGCACAAATCTTAAGATTAAAACGTAATACACTCTTCACTATATTCATAATATATCTCATAATATCTACGTTACATTCTTATATCAGATTCATTTAGAATATGTATGCGATATACATTTGTGGATAACTGGTGATGGGTGACATAGTGGACCCCATCACATTGGATCTCTTATAATGACCTGTTGTCTCAGCCCTATGAATCCAGTTGTACAGACATAGATAAGCTTACATGTTCATTTCATTCAAGACTTCTGAACAGAAATAAATCAAGACTTTTAAATCACGTCTGCAAAAGCAGCACACAGATTTCCAAGATTTCGAGTATCCAAAGCGGGTCTCTTGTGCCTAATGATCCTTTGTGCTTTCTTTGATTGTATACACTCCGGGTCGTACATTTGGTGTTTTAAAAGCTCCTCTGTGTTCGCCTGCACCCTGGCGACAGATGCTGGACAGATTGGATGGCAGAGGAGGGCAACAGATAGAAAGGAAGTGAGGGGGGGGAGGGCATTGGACCGACAATCAAGAGAATCAAGAGAAAAATACCGCGGTGTCACACTATCAACTACACATCAACTACACCACTACACCGTCAGACACGCACGCACATACACACACAAAACCTAATGCACAAGGTCGGTTTAAATTCACAGCAGGGTTAAAGAAAACTGACTTGCACAGCGTGTTCAAAGTTCGGGCAAAAAACAGATGAGAACGATCCGAGAACAACAAGGGAGGGGAGAGGGGTGGGCTTTTAAAGGAAATCACAATAGTAATCTGGACGAGACAAACGTAGGCATTGTGATGACAATAACAGCAAATACGAGATGAACTTGGAATGTGGAAAAGAAAAAAAAGAAAAATTATAGCGGTATTTTATAAAGCCAAGCTCACATGAGCAGACGGGCCATCTTGTTATCTGCCGTCATGGCTGGAGGTGCCAGATGATGTCCCTCACTGACCTATGGCTTTCAGTTAAGACATTGATAACGCTGAGATTAGCTCGAAGTGATTCAGTCACTGTGGCCTTGGTCATTAGTGCAGCCACTGTCATATTGCAGCCACCTCATGAAAGAAGCACCGTTCAAAACAGACAAATTTTCTTTACCGTCCGATGCCAGCGGGTCTCTGCCGGCTTTCACATTTAATTTTCAGAACTCTTTAAGCATTTCTGCGACTCGTTCACTTAAAACGAAAGACACTTCCCTCTATCACCAATGCTTCATTTGGTCCTAGCTGATGAAACAGGCTGACCCACATTTAAACAATAGCAATAGGCAATAGGGGGAAATGCCCCCCCCTCCCCCCCAAAAAAATTTATACTAGTGTTCCCCACTGCAAACATTTAAGAAAAGAAAAAAAAAACTCATTAAAATGTTGCATTTAAGTTCATATGATGTGTCTGGCATTAATATTCCTTCATTCGATATGTCCACATCATCATAAAACATAAAAATCACCACAACATGACTTGACAGGGGAGCAGGAGAGGTAGGTGTGCAAAAAAGCCATCATTTACAAAACAAACAATAAATCCTAAAATGTCGAGTTCATATCATCTGCATATTTACAATATAGTTAAGGTGGACATTTTGACACAGGAAAAGAAAAACAACACACAAATACATAGTGCTATACTACCCATAGAAAGGAATATCGATAAATAAAGCTCACTCCCACAAATTGAATACACTGAAAAGTTGCACCGCGTTATCTACAGTGCAACAGTGCAGTTGACGAGCTGCTTGAACGGTGGGAGCAAGGAGGGAATGTGATTGGAATAATACACTTCAAAGTCACCTTGATCTCCGGTGAGATAAACCAATGGCAGGGCTTCAGTGTCGTGATGCATAAACAAGATACAACAGGGCTGCTTTCTGTCGCAGCTTAAAGCAAACAAAACCCTCTAAAGCAAACAAACAGATGTTTGGTTAAAAAAAATCATAGAGTGCACTGAGAACGCATTGGTGTGATTTTCTGATATCCAAAGGATTTTTAGCTCTTTGGGTCCTGCCATTGAATTCAAGTTTGGACAAAGAATTCAAACTGAATATGAACTCATCTGTAAACAAAAATAATTCGGTCTGCATCTGATGTGAGGATGAAATGCTCTGGACTTGCTGGCTCCACAATGGATGACAATGGATGACTGTACTCATAAATCTCAGGAGGTGAGGTCTGAACGTTTGTTAGCATCAATAATTACTAATAATCTGGCTTTCTATTAGAATTACTTTCAGCTCATTTCAGCTATCGTCTGTGTCTGAATCCACTGTGCATCACGCGTGGCGGAAAGCTGCTTGCTGCACTTTAGGTCGCAATCCAATCAGTGATGTCACAGCAGGCGTTTTCAGTCGCCCGACAAAGGCTAACTAAACCCCCGCTGTGGCATCAGTGATTGGGGTGTGGGCAGAAGTGCAATGCGCTTGACCCATAAAAAGGCGTGAAGGGGCAGCTGTTTTGTGATTCTGTCAAAGTTCAAACAAAGGTTACACATGTAGTTTGTAGTTGTGCACCAATTCCCACACTGGTGCTTCAGTCCAGTGTGCATCCATGAAACAAAGCTATAGTCCAGCGTGGGGGCAAGTGTGGGGGGGGCAGTTGAACCATTGTGCTAGCACGAAGCATCAGGTGGAACCTGATCTACTTAATAAGCCATGGCAATCAAAGTCTGCTCAGAGCTGAATGGCTGGCTTCATTACAACCACTTACAGGAAGGGATGTGGCTCCTAGGGAAAGATCATAGCGATTGTGCTAGTATCACATCAACACATTGCCTCGGTCTTTGTCTGAAACAGAGGCCTGTGTTACTGTAACTCGTTGTGTGTTACCTTTTAAGACATAAGGTTAAGGGAAAGTTGTGTTTTTGGTGGGGGTTTTTTTTTAGTTTTTTGTTTTACAGGACTAATATTCTTCTACTTTTCTAAGTAAGGAATGTGCATTTATTTTTAATCTGATCATCATCATTTATAATTTATAGTTTCAAACCAATTGCTAAGATTTCGTCTGTCTTTAAAAGGCTAAAATTTGGTACTGTAGGACGTGCAGAACTGCAGCAACCGAGGGCAGTGCATCTGCTTTAAAACTTTAACAATCATTTTCAAAAAGATAAGTACAGTAATTATAAAGCGATATTCTTTTTAAAACTTAAAACAAGCTGATCTCTGTGGCTTCATTTCCAGAGAGCTGGCTAAACCTGCCAACTGGATTTTTTTTTTGTGCTGCCATAGGCAGCTTGGCAAACAAAGGCTCCCTCCTGAATGATTTGAACACATTCAACACAAAGAATTTAAAACAATCTGTACTAATGGTCACGCTCTGTCCCATCACAAACTTCTCTCGGAATGGGATGAATCTTCGCGAAGTTGGTGTAATGCATTATGGGAGGGAAAGGCAGAAAGGAGGTGCTCCTTA
The DNA here is from genome assembly GCA_015107715.1 of Tylochromis polylepis. Lineage (NCBI taxonomy): Eukaryota > Metazoa > Chordata > Actinopteri > Cichliformes > Cichlidae > Tylochromis > Tylochromis polylepis. Next base: position 7,532 of record VVHJ01036199.1, on the reverse strand, counting down.
TTTGTCTTTTTTAGGCAAGAAGCTGAGGATAAATTCACCCACGCCCAGGAAGTAGACCACCTGGGCGATGCCAAACAAGGGAGCAATAACCAAGGCTCGACAGTAGGCTCCCTTCAGGAAGGCTGATGGACCCTCGTTACGCATGATTTTCCTGGGGAACAAACAGGAAAACATTACATTAACCCAAAAACACATACAGCACCGGCAGACATGGCGGGTGACTATACACAGCACCTTACACGTGCTGTAAAAGCATAATTAGGTCACCTGATGCAGTCAGTCACTCCACTGTACGTGTCTTCTGTGTTCCCTCGGGTCAGCGACTGCAGTCTAGTCTTTATAACTGCGACACAGGGAGTTCAGGTGAGTATAACATCAAACATCAATGCAAAGACTGCAGAAACAGTTTTCTCAGAGCCAATACTCACCATCAACGGGGTTTACAGCCACAGCTGCCGTGCTTCCCGCAACACAGCCTGATATAAACGACACGTAGAAAGGAGCAGGGCCCTCTGCGCCTCTTTTCCCAAAGTTATTCAAGTTGGCGAAAAGGGGGAAATAGATAATAGAGAATGGAACATCCCTACAAAATCAGAGAAATAAGACCATGACAGTAAGTTACGAGAAATTCACTAAAACTACAAAAAAAAACAGTTGCCAAATCTGTTTTACCTGAGCAGCGTGGCACCAAGGCCTTTATACAGCCCAGCAATGCCCTTTTCCCTCAGTAACTGTCTGGTAATCTGCATGGCTGTCGGGGATTTCGTCTCCACAGTACCTGCTGCCACTGTCTCTGGCATCAGCTTCCTTTGAGCAGCTACAAATTGCAGGGAACAGTGAGCGAAAAGTTCAATCACCCGATGCTGAGAGCAGGCATACATGAACAAACATTTTGGATTTGTAACAGAAAAAAAGACAATAGGATAAAACTGTTGTAATCTGTGACGTGACCACATGAGGCCACTGTTACTACACAATGTCACAGACAACTCAGTCTTTGCTAGATTAGATCTCCTCTTACCAATCCGCCCAGCATCTTGGAGCTGAATTTTCAACATCTCCATAGGAGTTGTGACAATAACCTACAATTAGAGCAAAATAAAGGTTTCACATACACTGTCAACATATATAGACTGTGAACAAATTAATCTGAAAGTTTAGTTTAGGACTGATCAGTACAGAGTAAATCTAATTTCATCCATTAGTTAAATGTCAACTCTTGTTTTCCTCTCTAATCCACACAGTAGTAACTAGTTAACTGGATTAAGGGTGAGATGGTCATGTTCTCAGCTACAATCTTAATCCAAGGTCTGCTACACTTAATCTAATCACATTCCTCAGGCTTGAAGCCTTTGGCCTCATTGACAACAGGCATTTCCTTCTGACTCACTCAGCGCACATGGCTGAGCACTCTCACAGTGTATTATCTGATCACTCACGTCTAGCTGCCAGAGTATAGCCCGCTAACGGGACAACATCTCAGTGATTAGAAATCATTCACTAAAGTGGAATATTACAGGTCACATTTAGATCACAGATAACACTATCTGCAGAGAGAAACTCCCAAGTATGTTTTATGACTACCACCTCTCATTTAAAGGTGGCTGTGGCTAATTCCAGCTGCGGGCAGAGACAAATCAGGTCCAATGGTTTGGATGTGATCTGACACTGGCAGTGTTAAAGCTGGGTGTTCCAGATGGAGAACAGGAGGATGCAATTAAAGAAGTGCCTCACTCACTCACCTGGCATGTACCTGCACCGCAACCGGCCAACATCTCTTTGAACAGAGTAATCTTTCTGGAGAAGCAAAAGGTAAAAGCGAGATCAGATTAAAGCAGACACTAGACTGACAGTGTGAGAGCCAAGCAACTTCATTTCCATGGTCCTCGAAAAAGGAGTTGTAACCACTAGTGCTGGTGATGCTAATCTTTGTCTTCCATATCAACATGTCAAGCACAAGGGCAGATTAATAATTCACAAGGTGAGCAGGTGGGCCAGACAAGTCAATCATTCATCAGCCTACATGTTTGTCTCCATAGCAATGGAGACGGATGCCCCAGAGACCTCCGGGATTGTCTGCACAGACAGTGCTCTTGGTGGATAACAGGTACTTGTTTATTCAGCAGCGCACCATGATTGCTTTGTGGCGTTTGTAATGTGATTCCACTGTGTGCCAGTTATATTTTACACGTACATGTAACTCTGTATTTAGAAACCACACAGTTAACAAGTCAGTGTGAAGTGCTCGGTGCCTCTGAGAAGATGACAGAAAAGTGGGGGATTAGCTGGAGCCTGGGTGACACTAAAGACAGCTAACATGTCAGGTTATATGCTAGTAAACACGCCAGTTAATTACAGTGGGAATTAGAGGAGTGGGCAAGTGTCAATCTGCCTGTCAGCACATTCATTTCTCACCCATCCTTGGAGAGGTGATGCCTGAAGAAGTCGTTTGCAGCCAATTTGATGGCTTTCTCCGGTGTGACTAGCGTTAAGTTCACTGCAGCTCCTGAGAGGATAAAAATGGCAGAGAAAGAAAGTAAGACACAAAGAAGAAGAAAAAAGACAATTAGTTCACAGTGACTAGATCGTGGTGATGGGATCTGTGTTTATAGACTCTTCTTGTTTCTTGTTTATTTTTAAGTATTCTCTTTTTTATGTACAGTTTGTGAGTTTTGTTGTTGTGTAACTTTGTGTAACAGGTTTTTCTTTATTATTGTAATGGCTGTATGTTTAGCCTTTAGTACTTGTTACTATTGTAATCTGGTTTCCACTGGTATTTAAAAGTGTTTATATTTTGATCTCTTGTTTAATCTAGCCTTCCCACTATCCTCCTGATGAAGACTTGACAAGGTGTCAAGACTTCACCTCTGTCAAGTGATTCCCTTCTTAGTTATTTCCTCTTGTGCCTTGTTGTAGGTTTGACTTCCTTTGTTATTATCTTAATTAGTTTTAGCCATTTCTTGTTACCCTAGTGTTTCCACTTCCTTGATTACCTCATGGGTGTATCTATAGCCTCAGTTTCCCTTTGTCCTTTGTAAGAGTGACTGTTTTTCACTCTTGTGTGTGACTGTCATTTGTTGTTGTGTCATTCTTATTTTGCCACATGGGATTTGTATTCTTGGAGCAATAAAACAACAATTTCATATTTTCTTAGTAAAGACTCATAAAGGGAAATCTATGTTTCTTAAAACTGTGTCTTAAAAGAGACACATGAAAAACCACCACCCCCTTCGGTTATCTCATGTTAGACTTTCCACATCTGCAGAATGCAAAGATACAATTAGGTCTGAGTGACATAAATTTCATCATCAGAAGCTGAATGTGAGGCTCTGTGCAGATATTCATGTCCCTGCCAACTACACTAAAAAGCATCAACTATTCAAACATTCTTTAAGTGAACCCTAAACAGACTTGATACGAGCATAACAGGAGGATCTACAAGCACACAAGCCTTTACAGGTTAGAAAAATTATTACCTTATATTTAAATGAGCTTACCCCATTAATCACATACAAAGTTCAAAATGTTCACTTTACCTCGGTACATCCCAAAATACCCCTCTGACCGAATGGTCTTAATAAGGCAATCTGACCTGAAACACAAGCACAACAGTTGTGGTATGTCAGTTAAAGCGCTGCCTGATAGGCTGGGTAACACTACACAAGGCTACTGTGGATTAAAGCTGAAAAACAGTCATACATGCTGGTGTAAAGGCGAGATCCATTTTGCTGGTTTTGCAGCCGAGTCTTGGCCAGGTCAATGGGAAATACACAGGTCACTCCGATTAGGCCAGCGATCCCCCCATTGATCAATTTGGCAGGCAAACTGGATGAAGGTAACAACCATAAACAAAAAGACACAAATATCAAATGTGGAGGGTCACTACATTAAAACCAAAGCCACAGTTCCAAACCTCTGCAACCTTACCTGATCTGCTTGTCAGCCATTTATCTGAAGCCCTGACTGGTCAAAGTTTAATGTGTCTGCTAGCTGGCTGGTTTGTTGTTAAGAGTAGTGTTCGGCTGTCCAGGTGGGATTATGTAGCGGGACTATCTTCTGTCCACTTGACTTGTTCCAGCTGTTGTCAGGTCAAGTCAGGGAATATCTGTAAAGAAACAGAAAAGGATCCGTTCACATCTAGCACTGTCATAAAGTCGCCAGAATGAGAAAAATTTCAAAGGTTACCATGAAGCAATGTCACCTCTACAAATATTACAACATGGACTTGCTTTAGTAACAAGTCATGGCAACAAGTATAAATATATATGCATGCTTCTGCTCAAAGCAATTTATATTAAATGCACTTAAACTAAAAATCAGCCATAGGTTCTGCAAACCTTCGGATTAACGTTATTCTGTTTGTTTAGTGTTTTCAAAAGTGAGATGAAAATTATGTAAATGCCTGCAATGGAAAGTCAATATGCCAAAAAATGGGTTTTTAAGCCTTGGTGAAAGATGGGCAGTGACTCTACAGTCCTAGTGTCTGTGGATAGTTCATTACAATCTGTATATCCCACAGTTCACAGACGAACATAAATATTTCTTCTCTAACCAAGATAAACTTTTTTTAAAAAAGCACATTTCAAGTGGGGAAAGAAAGAAGAAGATGCAGGCCTAAAAAAAAAAGCTATCTACAGCAGATGAACAGTATCTAAAAGGTATGTCCTTAAGAACTAGAAAAAAAATCCAGCAAAGACCTGACACAGGACATGAGGCATGCATCTTGTCCTTCAGCTGATCTATCTACTCATCACTGAAGCCTCATCAGAAATGGTGTCAGTGGAAGGGTGGCTGACAAGAAGGCATTCTTAAGAAAGGGAAACAGGGCGAACAAAGGCTGAGGTATGCCAAATTACTCAAGAGCTGGACTGAAAATTAGTAGCAACAGTTCTTATGGCGTGATGAATCCATATTTACAACTTTGGTTCAAATCACCATCAAAATGTACAGAGGAAGTAAGGAGAGAGGTACAGCAGGGAGTGTCTACAGTCATCTGCAAAACACGGTGGAGGCTCTGTCATGGTTCGGGACTGCATTTCAGCTAGTGGTGTTGGGTAATTATGCAATTATGAATACAGAAAAGTACTGACAGATTTTGATCCAACATGATTAGCGTCACAATGCAGTAAAAGCACACCTGGGTAGAAAAACACACAATGAACCACTATCAGTCATTGATTGGTTTCCCCAGAGCCTGGACCTCAACATTATTGAAGCAGTGTGGGATCATCTTAATTGAGAATGTAACAAAAACAGCCAACATCCAAAGAGCTTTGAATGTCCTTCAGGAAGCCTGGAGAACTATTCTTGAAGACTACTTAAATACATTACAAGAAAGCTTGACTGAGTTCAGGCTACATTAAAGAATAGATTTGCTTGTCTCAAATATTGTCTTCCAGGCTCATTAGAATTGTTTTTGCCTAATATACTGTATTTCCATTTATGCTGCACAAATCATTGCATCTATTTCCCATTTTCCTAGCAAAGAAATAAGGGGTGGTTTGAGACTTTTGCACAGTGCTGTAAGTCTTTGGGAAAAGTGGTTTTATAAAATGTCTCCTCAACTTTGGTGGCTATATGGCCATAAGACAGTCCATTTGACAAACTCTTTCACACTGGACAAACTTAAATGTGTTTAGTTTTTCAAGATGAAAGACAATGTGTGGCATTAATACTTAAAACTGTCGACATGTTATAAAAAAGTAAGACTAATCACATAAATGTAAATGCACAGTTGAGAGAGCTTCAGCCATAAATGTATACTGATTACTAACTGCTAAACAACTCTATCACCAGCCAAACATCTGTGCAGCATGTGTGTCCTTGAGTGCTCATGTTTTATGTATAAGTGCTTTCATTGTGAACCTGAGGTGATATAGGGGAAGCTCAACCCTCTGCAGGCTAAAACAGTAATTATGAACAAAATAAATAAACCTAGATAAAATATGTCTGCAGTGGATAAGATGCGCCCTATTTTTGGTACAGAATGCCCTCAGTTTAAAAGGATGCTTCCCATTTCCCCTTTCATTCTCTCCTCCCCCTTCATGCACCAATCACAACCTGCCTCTGCATGTGCACTCCGCCGCCTTCTCCCTCTCTCTCCCTCTCCCTCTCACCAACCCTCCCCCATCACTTCCCTCAGTCACGAGTCACGACTCTCAAGCGCAGCTTTTCCGTCTCAGATCTTTGCTGACTTGTGGGCTTCTTAGTGAAGTACAAATGCTTACAATTGCACAACACCAATATCACGAATTCCTCGGATCCGCTTTTAGAGACATTTCGCAGCACGAGGTGATGTTTCGGTTTACAGAGGGCATGAATGCAGCTGCAGTCTAGGGTGTTTAGTTTGGATGTGGACTTGAGGCCCCTGCTGGCTGCTCCAGAGGTGGAGGAGGGGGGTTTAGAGCGGGTCAGCATGCTGTCTCTGGTGTCTATTGGCTGGGCGTTCTCCTCTCTGCTCCTTGGTGCCAAACACAGGCAGCTTCACAACCCACCTCCATCGCTCATCTTCCTTTAACTGTTTTCTCACTGAGCAGCAACACTGCGCCCACATTTCCACTGTGCTGCATGCTCCTTTTGTTTCCCCATGCGCTCTTGCTGACTTCCTCTCGAACATAAGCACATTAACGCAGCGGCCAGCAGTGGGGATATGAGCTGAATTTAAGGGCGGCTATACATTTGGTTAGTAACAGGACTGAATATTAAATGAAAGCCATGAAACTGACATCTCCCTGCTTCTCTACACTGCCTGCAGCTTTATTTGTCAACTTCACTCCAGCCACACGCCACAGCTATGTCTGCTCCAGGATCCATCTGACCCCTAGCCATAGCGTGGCTGCGCTGTCTTGTCATGACAATTGGAGTCTGTGTGGAAACAACTAGGACTAGTGTGCAGTGTCCACAGCAAGAGACACTGCACATCCGCTAAATTCTTTGCACAGCATAAGAGGAAAATAACAAAGCGGTGTCTCATTTGTAGTTCACATACCCAGGGTTTTTTCATGCTCACTGTGCACATAAGTACTTTTAATCCACATACAGTTCAAGCTAAGAGTCTGTGTTACTTTACTTTACAGCAACATTTTCCAACATTTTTGGCCATTTGAAAAACAAAACTATATTTTAAGCTTGAGTAAATGAAACCCCACTTAAAAAAACAAAAGAAATTCACAATCCAGGGTTTCCTCTTTGGTGGGCAACAAAATGTTTTACAGGCAGGCACAATGTTGATTTATCGATCAAGGAGGTGAATTACTTCTGGAAAATCACTTAAGGCAAGGCAAGGCAAGGCAAGTTTATTTATATAGCACAATTCAACAGCAAGGTGATTCAAAGTGGTTTACAGAGACATTAAAAAACAAAAACAAATAAAAAGCATGATTTAAGATGGAAAAAAGAAAGGAACAGTAGATAAAATCAGTAGTTAAAATGTAAGTTTTGAAATTTAAGCTTAAAAGTAAAACTGTGCGGATTTGGTGCTTTATTCAAATGCAGCTGAGAACAGGTGAGTCTTCAACCTGGATTTAAGTAAA
>VVHJ01036198.1:0-19796 GCA_015107715.1 Tylochromis polylepis | reverse complement strand
GGTGGTTTTGGGTTTTTTTTTTTTTTTTTTTTTTTTTTGTTTTTTTTGGGGGGGGGGGGGGTGCACTATATTGTCATCATTAGGTTGGTCATTTGGATTGCACTCTCAGGAACCATTAGATAGCCGCACAGAAATGCCAACGGTCTGCTGCCTCCTTGGACCACTTGATTGGGGATCTAGCCATGACTCTGACCTACCAGATGCTTTGCTGTATGTTGGATTAGAAGTGGCATTGCTCTCCCTGCACAAACTCTATCCCAAGTCTCTGGAATGACCCGTCAACAGCAGGAACTCTAACTTTGGCTAATGATTATAGCTTATTAGTATCTAAAATGTGACAGAGAGTGAAGTTAGAAATGTTGAATGAAATGTGTATTTTTTAAAAAGTCACTAATTTTAAGTTGACATTAAAATCCATAGTTGATTGTTGGCTTATAAAAGCGTTTGAACCTAAATGTGTGCTAGTTGGCTAGCAATCTAATCACTAGTTTGTTAGCTAGCGGTAGTTGGCAGATAATACTGAGGTCATGTACCGGGCTTTCTCATTTCCTTCTCATCACCAGGAGTTATATTATATCTTTATAAAGACATGTATTGAATTAATGCAGACCCTAACATGAATGACAAATAAACCTCAAGCTTGACTAAAAGTGAGAAATGCCCATGTCCTTTCATGCCATGGAGATACAGATATCCAAGACACTGTCAGCAGTCTTATTAGTGTTTGAGGAGATTAGTGTAATTGTCATGAGGTGAGTACAAGTGGATTCAGAGTGCAAGTGGGTAAATTTAATAAATCTAAGATAAGCTGCAGAAACACAAGGCAGAGACATTAGAATATATGTATGTAGTGCTAGTTTATAACAACACTTTTGAACAATGGAACAGACTTCATGTCTGAACAAATTCATTTATATATAAATTGTATATTTTGATTGCATGATTACATTTTACCTGCTGTATAAAAACATGGGATTATCTAACAGTTATTTACACTGTGGGATTTTGTGTGCTCTGTTGATTTGTTGTTGTTTTTTTTCCCCTCAGCGATTTTCCTGAGACACTGAAGGTGCAAATCTGCTCAGATGTCTTGCCACGGAGAGAGCCTTGTCAGGTTTTTCTAAACCTTTATGCTGAGCCAAGGTGACTGCTGTCCCACGCTTTGGCTCTTGCAATGCTGGACGGATGGAGAAAGGTTTGCACCTGCGGACTGTTCCAGACACAATGTCCTTTCTAAAGGTGTAGTTCATGTCCACCTTTCTTGGTGTGATGACCTTTTCAGTGTTGGTGTTTGTAGTCTTCTTGATCATCCTTTTTTTTCTCTTTCTTTACAATCTCTTTGTTTACATTATAGTTGTGATCCAGCGCTGGTACATGTAGACGAGCCTCAAACTCTCCTTCAGGAACTTTTTCCTTTTGGCAGCATATTTGGTGCACAGAGAGTGAAGAGACTAGTGTTGCCCTGTATGTTTGCTGCTTTTCAAGTTTTTGTAGGAGCACTATTTCCTGCAGGTTTTACTCGAGCCAGAGTTAATGCTGTGCAAATATTGGTATTGATACCAATTAAGTACAGGACCAATACCAATAGAAATACTGATACTTTTAACTTATGTGATGATACTTTACATAATAATAATTAGTTAATATAAAAATAAGACCTGAAATGTAAGCGTCCCTGTCTCTAAAGGACTTTGGATCGCCTTGTATTGTTTAAATGTGCTATAAGCCTATAAATAAAATAAGCATAACAGTCAACACAAAAAGTTTTTTTATAGTGCATGTTTAATGTTATTAATTCCATTTCCCAAAAAAATATTTAACACAATTCAGTGTACTACATACTAAACTTAGAAGATACAAACAAAGTATCGATCCTATTGAGCTAGTATCATTCCAATACGTATCCCAGCGTTGGTAGCGATACTATCGATATTTGGATTGATCCATGCACCTCTGGCCAGAGCTGCATGGAGGATGCTCAGCTTTTTCCATCACAGAATAGCTGAGATGGTTTGTTATCATCTGGATACATTCGTTGACATCTTCATTGTGGCTCAGGTCATACTCTTGCTGTATATGTGTGTGTGTGACTTTTTGTCCAGAGGTGTGTTAGTCAGTGGCAGTTACAAATATTGAGAAACCGTAACCTTCAATCTTCTGCAGACATCTCTCCATTCCCCCTACTTCCAGCCAGTAGCTCATTTTTACTTCTGTAACCATGACAGTCTTCCACACCACCACCAAATCTGACTTGGTGTGCAGAAGTGAGTAAGTCCCAAATGTGGCATTGTGGCCAGGGCTGTCATACAGACAGTCTCCACAAACAACCAGTGATTCATTATTCAGTGCTGCCAGTACTGCTTCACTATGTGTTGTCCATAGTTCATTTATTTCAGGGATGACATGCTGTATGCTTTTTGAATGACAGGACAAGCTGCAGGGATGGTTGTACTACATGGTTCCCCCTGAGCAAACCCTGAGAGCTCCAGGTAAAGTCATGGCCATCATGGCATCAGTGTAAGCTTTATCCCCTTTTCTTTATGGTTAGTGGCTAGACTAGACATTTGCCGCAACCTTCTCAGTGGCACACATTAACAGCTTGTGATTTGACACCGTGCTAATTTGGTCCCGCATGTGCCACGTCACTCACACTTTTACTCTCACCAGTGGTTTCTAAGTCACTCATCTGAAACTCTTCATCACGCTCCACATTAAGCAATTTTAAGCATTGGGATTTTCAAAATTAAAAATTTCCCATGTAACTTCCATGTAATGAAATTCACTTGATTGGTATACATTTAGTTTATACCAAGCACATGCACTGCATTTTACATTTTACAAAATTGTCGTTTCATGTTAATCAAGGGTGAAGAATAGTCTTTTTGAGTGTGTATGCACTGCATATGGTTTATTTCCTGTATTCTATTACTCTATTCCCATAGAGATACTACATGAACCAAACTGCTTTTCAGTAGCAATTTTGGGCTGACAAAACTTCTCACACTGTTGAATAAGCTGTCATTCTGAAGCCTGTCACTGAGAAGTGATCCTTCTCTCTCACCTAAAATGTAGCTGGAAATAAGAAATACAAATACAGGGAAGTCTTATTTTTTGGTAAAAATGACTTTAACTCAACATCCATTTGCTAGATCTCTTCTGAGCTTTTAATCAAAAAAGTAAAAAAAAAAAAAACTGTCAGGTGAGCAAATTTCATCCAAAGTTAAGTGATAAAAAAAAAAACCTACACCATGAAGATTGATTTTTACATAATTTCGTTAAACTGTTTTCAAGGTCCAAATTGAGAACTCATGCTCATAAAACCGGTAAGTTAGAAATAGCAAGATGACATAAGCTTTGTCACCGCATATCAAGTATGACCCGATTTAATCTGGAATCAAGTAATGCAAATTTTATGACGTGGTTTCTCTTTTTAATCATGTTATTCCCCCTAATCTTCCTCATCTTCACCCCTACCATGTGACGTGCACACATATTTTAGAATTGGCAGTGCAGAAATGTCAAATATTTGAATTGCTGTGTGACTGATATTCCTAGTTTATATTAACACTGTGGTGTAGGCATCACAGCGTGACTCTGAACTGGCATTGTGCAGTCTGTGACCAAGGCCTTGCTGTGTGTGATATGCAATTAACCTGCAGGATTGCCGTGAGCGTACAGTGTGAGACAGACAGCTTGCATTATTTACTTTTCAATTACTAACCATCACTTTTGAATAACTGGTCAAAATTCAAATTTCTAACATGTATATTTAACAGTCAGTGTGGCTAAGCCTCACCACTTTGTTCTAATCTGTTTTAAAGTTCTCCCATCAGCTTGTTTATTTCACTCGCTTTTCTTTGCCTTTTTGGCCCTCTGCTTTTCTGTTACCTCACATCCGTAGTGTCTTTTCTCTCTACTTAATTGAACTGACGGCTCATTGATTGCAGCTGTGCCTCTTAGTGACCTGTAAACATGCATTTGTTCGCTGCCGGTGTGTTTGCCATTGATTTTGAAGTTTTTGCAGTATATGTTCCAAGACTGTTCTCCGAATCTCTTTTTGTACTTTTATTCTGTGGGCAGGTAACATTCAGTTCCTAGCCTTCCACTCAGACAGTATTTTTGAAAACAAGCAAGACAAGTGCTTTCCAGCTGAGAAAACAAAGATTTATTTTTCTGTGTGTGTGTGTGTGTGTGTGTGTGTGTGTGTGTGTGTGTGTGTGTGTACAAATGGTCCTTTGAAAGTCATGCTGTGTAACAAAAACCTAGCAAATGTATTTATTTTGAAGTATCCAGCATACCTCTTGTGTTGCTATCAGATAAGCCAGGACCCATCAACCCAGTAACTTTGCTATGATCCTTGTTAACTATTATAATTCTTAGTTTTTTGGTATCCGATTGTAAAGTCTGGCATTTCCAGGTCCAAAGTTTCCCTGGGGTTCTGAAATTTAAACAAACACCATGGCACCACTGAGAGGTAAAAATAGTAAAAATAGCAGAAATTCTTCCAGCTCCAATAAAATGATCAGTGCGGCCTTTCTCCCAGGGGTAGCAATAAAGTTTAAAATCCAGGAATCCATGAAGAAGAGGATTTACAAGCGGACCTCTCTCTGCTTAGCGGAGTCAGAATTTACTCACAAATTTCTGTCCAAAGATGATGTGCCATGTACTGACTGAAGGGTTTCCAAAAAATACAGCTCTGTTATCTCTTTGGAAATAAGACATTTGGAGGGTTTGTGAAGTTGGGCTAGCTGACATATAGCAATGTGCTACCTGGTGGCTAACTACAGAGCTATGGTTAAGCTAATAGAAACAAATTAGCACAGGGAAGATGGAGGATAAAGATTCTGTTTTTCCTCAATAAAAGTTAATGTTGAGGGTTCCCAATCGACAGACATCAATAAAGATCATTTGGCAAGAAGAACATGCCAAAAATGGACCAAACTCCAACCAAAGAAACATCTGAAATGAGCCCATCCACACACACGTCCAACACAAGGTTAGTTATTATTATGTCAGTGCTTAGTTTGGATTACTCACTATGAAGCAGTCCAAATCCTAAGCTTAATATCAACATGAAATCAGTGATTCTTTTCTGAAATCTTCAAATATTCGTGTCCAGGATAACGTGAGGCCATGGGCTGTAGTGCAGACAGTGAGGTTCTAAAAACTTAGCTTAAAGACATGTTGCACATGCACAGCGCTAGTAAAAAGCTGGAGAGGGCTTGAATGACCACTGGTTACTTTTAGAGGAATGTGTTTCCTCTGTCTGCATATTCCTGTAGCATGATTTAACTTTGTCTCCCTTTCAACTGGTGGTGCCAACCAGATTTCAAAACCACAAACCCAGGTCCTGTCCCTGTAATTTGGAGACTAGCAAAAAATATGTTTTTGGAAAATATGCACATAGTTTTTATTACTTGTCAGTTAGATTTAAAAATATTTTTACATATTTTAATAGTACAGGGATAGAGTTAAGGTTAGCACTGACGATTGGTTTCGATCTCAGCGGGTTAATACCCTTCTTACTGTGGTGTGTATTTAGTCTGTGTGCAGTCATTCATGGCTGTACAGTACAAAAGAATTTGCTCCTCTATTCCTTATCACTTTAGTTTGACCTCAGTGGAGAAGAGGTCACTGAAGTACTATATATAATATATGAACCCACAATCTTTACACGTGCATTTACTTAGACCATCTTAATGTGTGGGTTTAATGTAGCTGGTAGTTGGAGGTTCAAAGCATCGGTAGATTATGGCACAAAGTCTGCAACTCACTATTAATTAAAATTAGGGCTGTCAACGTTAACACATCAACGCGGATTAATCCGTCAACACAATTAACGTGATCAAAATTTTCAACGCCATTAACTCATCTGGAGCACAGAATGACTCAAAATCCCTGAAATGTCTCTGTCAACGCATTTCAGGCAGTTTGTCCAAAGTTTGTCCATTCTGTGCTCCAAATGGGTTAATTGCATTAAAAATTTTAATCGTGTTAATCGTGACAGCCCTAATTAAAATTTACATTATCTGCACCACTCTGCATTTATATGTATCTTTTTTTTCATGCACAGTTACTTCGAATTGTGCAGCGTCATTTTTGATTTCATTTCATCTTTTTTTTCATTGTAGTCAGGATAAAACCACAAAAGAAGCAGCTATACCACCAAGTGTCAACACATTTCCCAGTCCACATTAGCTAGTGTATCCTATGCGAAAAAACTCCAATAATAATAATAATAATAATAATAATGATAAAAGATGCATTGAAGCACCTTTCCTTAGTTTAAAGAATTCAATAAGAGCTCTGTGCTACAAAGCTGGAGTTCATCTTATCCAGGTAACTTCTGGGTTATGCTAGGTTTTCAGCCCTAAGAAGGTGGTTCACTATTTACCAGTGGTGCATGGTGTGCTAATGCTGCAGACTTGCATGTAGATTAGAGATCAATAGGTACAGGTACAAGGTCTAAACTTTTTCAGTACCATCCAAATACTTTGTGTTTACCTAATGAGCATCTTTGAGAAATACAGATTCTTGGATGCAGATTTATTCCTTGAGTTTTTTCTTAAAATGTTGTTCTAAGAGCATTAATGTGTGATCCTAAAAAAAAACACTATTTCAAATTTGCGCGTAGTCTATGCGTTCTCTTTTTCTATTTAATCGTGACTTTCAGACCTTTAAACAGCACAGGGGCGCATCAGGACTTGCTTTCCCCAGCTCTTGTTATGGCTGGCGTGAGAGTGCTTCAGGTTACTTTACTGTTAGGAACCTATATGAAAAATTTAATATCCAACCGCAGCTTCAGTCTTTTGTAAATTTGTTGTTATTTCTTCTCCCCCCTCTCATTTCTGAGTCTTCCATGTTGTTGAATATTGTGTTAAGGTTTTTGTAAGTATTAAATGTCCTTGTTTACCACCCACCTTCCTTTCCTAGTCTGTAAACTTGTCACCTCAGGGTGACAAAAACACATCACGAAAGGGTCCGTTTTAACTTAAAAAAAAATATACTTTTATTAATTATAATCAGTTTGGTGACTAAACCCAGCCAAAATGTAATTTCTGGGTGAAAATCTTGTGTCTAAGGTGGACTTTGCTGTTCTTCCAATCTGCAAAAACTTTTATATGTTTCCACATCCATGTACATAGGGTGGAAAAATGGAAAATTCTTATCTATAGACAAAAACCTCAAATCGGTAAAATTTCATACATATTTTATCAACTGTCGTGACACTGTTTTAGTGTGAACATGTTTACAGCATTGCTGTGCCTTCCCCACTCCTGATTCAGATTAGTGTATGTATAATGGTTGGTTGCACAGCAGCCTCCCATGACATGTCTACAGTAGTCAAGTCACACTCATGAATGCACAATGCTACAAAAAATGAGCTCAGGATCACACTGGAAAGCCTTGTGCAAAGTCGAGTTATGGCGGATAAATTACACAAATGATGTTGTTCTTCATTCTTCAAGCTGCTGTGACATTTTCTACCATTTGTTTTCACAGTTCTTTTGACTCATCTGCGCTCTCGGTAAACAGCCATTTGAATGTCGCCATCCGTAGATCATATCTTGTGGCTCTAGGAGCTGCTCTCCATCTGTGGCACCAACTTTTCGCTGTTTATTGACACACAGAGTTCACCCAGGGACTCTTCGCTTTTCAGAAAATTAATTAGAATGTTCTGGCTTGGTTTTGCTGCAACCAAACAAACTGATACTCATGTCAACCAGTGAGGGTATGTGTCTGGCTCCAGGACAACAATGAGATTAGATTGCAAAGTTTTATAACATTTGGTTGAAAATCAGTCTGCAGGCAAAAAACAAATTTATGGGTTTGTGTAAAGATGCAGGAATTTAAATCGCTACATTAGGTTTGGACGATTATGTATTTTACTGTTTTGAGTGAATCCTTTGAACTCATTAAAGCTAGTAATGAATTTAAAATAAGATAAGATAAACCTTTATTAGTCCCACACGTGGGCAATTTTTTGGTCACGGCAGAAAGTACAAGTTAAGCGCATTAAAAAATTAAGAAAAACAATAGAATAGAATAAATAAAATAGAATAACATGCTATACAAAATGGAATAAAATACTATACAGGACAGAATAAAATAAATACTTTGTTATACTAGGAAAATTGCACATCAGGGAGACACTTGTTATTTAACATAATAAGTGTTGTCTTTGATGTCAAGACCTCTGTGCCACAGCTTCATTACCTTTATTATCATAAGCATGGGCACCATATTTTACTTTAAGTTGTTTCCTGGTGCCCTGACCACTGCACCACTGAAAATAACACATTACACTAGGTCTTTGTTAGGGAAAGATATCAGTTGATGGCCCAGCTGATAGCCTTCTATGCCTCCAATTGGCAAATCTAATACAAGACATGCTATTTACGCTGCTTTAGCCTGTCTACAGTTGTTGTGGACTGCAAGCCACTCTGCAACCCACTTTTCATGCTGTGTCTGTGTCACAGACTGTAGTATTCTGAGCAAGGAGTTCTGCTGCTCTTTTCCCTGCCTCTGGCTCTCTAGTTACATACATGGGAAGAGCAGGAAGGTCAGAGAACGAAGTTGTATGGACAACATAAATTATTCCAGATGTAAATAACGATTGTCTTTTGACTGTAGTGTGCCTTAGTGAGCTCTTATTTGAGTAAGTTGGCTAAAACCTACAGTTCAACATGTTTTGAGGAAATGTTACACCCTCAAAAATTATTTATGCCCAAAATGCTGACTGAATTTAAATTTTCTATGTAATTTTTTGTTTTACATAAATGTAATGTAAAATGTTAAATTTAGTGTAATGGAATCTGGTCAAATGAAATGTACTTGAGTGGTATATAGTCATTTTATGCCAAGCATTGTTTTCCTTAATCATTAATTATTTGAAGATGTAAACATTTGATTTGAGATATTTCATTTTACTCAAAATTATTACTTCATGTTTATGAGGGCAAGGAATTTTTTTTGTGTACTTCTGACCATTTTTTAAGTATTATGTCTTCACCAAAAAAAAAAACATAGGATTGCATCCTTAGTTCAACAGAACTGACAGGATAATTATTCTAAGATGGTCTTTGAAGTTTGTGGTTCTAAGAGCATTTCAACATGTTAGTGTTTTGGCTTTTAACATTTCATAGTGCGTTCTTGAACACATTTGTAACTTTCTTTTGAACCATAGCACGTAAAGGAAAGACAGCTGGCACATTTATCACTCTTGTTTGGCTTGACAAGACAGTGAAGTTTCTATGTAAGTATCTAATGCCTGTAAAAACCTAAACTTGTATTTTATGAGGCTTATTTCGGTATTTGGAACTTTGTACATTTGAGAGAATGAAACTGAGCATGGTGTTAGTGCACATAGGCCACAAAGTGGATCAGCCAGTCTTCATTCAAGCCAAATAGAGACCAAAGGCTGCTCAGCTATTTCTCTTGTAGACATCCAACTAGTAAATCCCATATAAGGCATGCTATTCAGTCTCCTTTTATCTGTAAGCCACTTTACAACCCACCTCCACCCCCATCTTCTTCTTTTATGCTGCTGTAGGCAGGAGTCTGTTCAAATAACAATGGGTTAAATAAAGTCAGGGATTCTTTTTTGTACATTTTCTAACATTTCTATCTACAGGCCATTTTTTTGGACCTTGCGAAGCAACACATGAGAATGGACCGACTGCCTGCTAATTAGGACCTTGTGGGTACAAATTCCTTTCAGGATCTCTGTGTGTCTGTTACTTACTTTACATCATGTATTTCTGCAACCATAGGCAAAAGAAATGTAGTTCTTAAACTGTTGTGTTCCAAAAAAAAGTGCGCTCCCTTGCACGGCCTTTGGAAGTGTGACAAAACAAAGCAAAATCCACATTTTTGGGGGGGCACACATGAATCCCCTGCAGGAGTAGGGGCTGAACCCTTGTTCTGGCGATTACAAGTGTCTCTGTGTGGATGAGTTCATGCATACCTATTTGTGCATGTGTACTTTTCTGGCAAATTGTTTTTTAGCTTGGCCAACTGGAGAACGTTACTCCAGGCCAAGTCATTAGCTGCTGAAATAAAGCAGCTTTGTTTTGTTGTCATGCTCCACAAAATTCTATTTAAAATCCGGCTCCCTTCCAGAAACTGACAATAAGGGGACAAAAGGGAAACAGAAAGAAGCACACTAGGAGTACAGTATCTGAGACAAACTGCTTCTGGGCTCCTTAAGTGATTGCAATTAATCACAAGCTCCTTGAGCAGAACATGACTTGCTCATTCAAAGCATCACAGGGACACAGTCCACAACAAAAGCTCTCAGTTGTGTTGTGAGCAACTGGGGTGCTGAAATGAGGGTGCAGTTCCTCTGATAAATAGCAGGAGAGCTAAGCAGAAAAATGTAGCTGACAAAATGAAGAATGCAACAAAGAAAATTGTTCTCAGATTGTTGCTGTTGTTGTTGTTGTTGTGGACTTAAAAGTGTATATCTGATTGTGAACTGCAAAAAAAAAAAAGATTCAATTACTTTCCAAAGTTTCCAGACTCTTTCAGAGTTGATCAGAACTTCTGATAATCTGGGAGAAAGTGAAATAGAGTCAAGGATCAATGAAAAGTGGGCACTGCAGATCTTTGGAAGACTCACTAATGAGACAGTGACTTATTTTCATTATTTCTTGAGTCTGTCTCTCATTTCAAATGCTGGCTCGTGGCCACCTGTCAGTTATAGGCACTCTCCAAGTCTCTGTCCCCTTGCACACTTAATTAAACACCCAGATGCTCATCCATTACCTCTTTCAATGAGTCTAATGGTCTTCTATCAGTTAATCTTACTTCTCTGTGGGTGTGTAAGGTGATTAAATATGCTATCAGGCAGTGCAGAGGAAAACCTCTACTTTCTCTTTCCATCACACAACTATTCTCACAGTTCTTTTTCTTTTCAATTTGTGACAACGTATAACTTGTCACTACCTGCACCTAGCTTGGGTCCTGTTATTCTTACTTGGGGTTTTCATGACGTGCAATGAAGGAGAAGCAGATAACAACCCCCAAAAAAGAAGATACTTTATCTATTTGAGGCTCTTGGCTGATCTCTAGTGGCAATATTGGGAAATTACATCAACCACTTGCACACACTCATTTTTTGAGAAAAGGAGAAAAGAAAATCTGTAAATTATATTTTGGGCAGTGATGGACTACAAAAAAAACCCAACAAAAAGCCTCAGTTTGCAGTTTCGGAAGTTCCCATGCAGGGCAGTGAAATCATTTTCCCATGTGCAGCTCAGTGTTTTTGGTGATTAGTGGCACAAAGCTACCGAAAGCCACAGAATTTCCCGTGAATGCTCAACCAAAAATATTTGAATCTGATCACTTATTGTCATATTTACACGAGGATTTCAACAGAGCGCTCGGGTGTCTTGCCACAGACTTGACTGGCTCCGTTATGCCCTGTGCCTTTTGAGAGATGACTCACTTCATTGCTCTGCAGACCACCACCTCTATTGATGCAGCACTTCACTCACAGGCATGTATTTTTTTTTTCCAAGTGTAATAAGTTTTTGAAGGTGAGACTGTGAAAGTGCCTGCATGCGCCTCAGTCTGACATTTACAGTCGAGTGACTCAGAGTTTTTTCTTTTTTTCTTTTGTTTGTCCTTGCATCTAAAACAAGAAGCACAGGCGTCAAATGAGAGCTGTGTGCGACATCTTTCTCTCAGACTTCCTGGCTCATGTTCCTTTTGTTAATGTTCTGCTGGCTGGTTGAGGAGTTTACATGGCTCCCTCTCCCCCTTTTATCTTTCAGCACCTAACAATCTACACTGTTGTGTTGCTTTGATCTCCTCCTGAAAGTAAAAGTTGCCAAAATCATGTTCTTTGTGCATGTTTTTCTTTTTCAAATTCATATTTCCAACGTTTAATTTTTTTCTCTCTCACTTTTACAAAGAAAATCAAATTTCACTTTATAAACTTTCGAATTTCTCTAAATTAAGAAGACATACAAAAAGAAGTTTTAAACGTAAGCTTCCATTTATCTTTCATGCAAGCCAAACCTGATTAGTAAGTGCACTTTGCATTTATAAAGGCATAATGGATTTCACTTAATCCTTGAATGGACCACTGTAAATTACACTGTAATCCACACATACTAAGATGTACTTAACTTTGCCTTAAAAATGGTGTTAGGTACCCTTTCTATAGAAACTATAACCATATGGCTGCAGTTATGCAGTATCTGTTGGATAATGAGGAAAAGAAAATAAGACAAACAAATCAAAGACTCGAAAAACTCAGTGAACTTCTCTTAATTGCAACCTAGAAAGCTAGAAATAATGATTTCTGTTTGTTCTGCCAACTGAAGATAATTGGCAGCTGTTTCAATGACTGAAAATCACCAACACTCATTTTAATGGGGAAAAATGAAGAACAGCATCATTAACACAGACCGCTAAAATAGCCAGGTCCACATTTGCATGTCAATCCACAGACGTAATGAAATAAGTAAATAATGCTCTAAGTCAATAAGACTTTGAGCATTGTGCGGCAGATTTAAGAAATTCAAGAAAGATACGATCGTATTATCTGACACACACACCAAACGTAAAAACACTGAGCAGAGAAGAGTATTAATCTAATAAATCATGATATTATTATTGTATATTTGGATTCTTTCGCATTGTACACCGTGTACCATACAATAGTGACACACTATTGCTGTCTCCAGTCAACCAAAGTCAAGATCTACTAAAGACATTGCAACGTTTAACTGTGACTACTCCCTGTTCTGACCATAGATAACACTGCATTATTTTACAGTAGGGAAACCAAATTTATCATGTCTACCAGAGATGGTAGTGGACCTTTTGTCCAGACTGCTAAACACAATTTTGCAGAATGAAAGGATGCCTGAGGAATGGAGAAGTGTGCTGGTGCCGATTTTCAAGAACAAAGGTGATGGGGAAAGCTGTAGTAACCACAAAGGGATAAAGCTGATGAGTCAATGAACAGTGCACCAGAGGGGTGAAGACAAGCGTCAGGGGTGATTTGTGAGAGAAGGATAGCAGCAAGAGTAGAAAGGAAGGTTAACAAAATGGTAGTGAGACCTGCTATGATGTAAGGTTTGGACATGCAGAGGGTTGGTGTGACAGAAAAGGATGCTGGGCATAGGGCAAGATGGAAGAAGATAATCTTCTTTGGTGACCCCTGAAGAGAGCAGCCGAAAGAAGAAACCAGTTTATCATGCAAAATCAAGTAACAATCAGTAAGCTAGCAAACTAACAGAGACAGTTGCAGTTGCAATTACTGTGCAATTGTGAGACCAATTGCAAGACAAAAGCAATTCATGGCTCTAGACTGACTTTGTATTGCAGCCTGTGGACAGTCATTAAAATACACAATTGGGGTATCCATATGCTAGTAACAAGATGTCAAATACCTAAAAATTTAAACTATGAGGTAATGCGTAATCAACTGTGCAAAGGACCATGATTCTGTAAGATAAGTGGAAGCATTATGATAGCATTTTATTTCCATTTTATTTGAATATGAATAATTCAAAAAATCTCTAAATAGTGCTGTTTCGTATGCTAATGCTTTCTTATGCCAATAATGTCTTAGCTAAAGTGTCGTAGCTAATACATGCTACATGACGATAACTAGCTTATTTTGGAATGCGTTGTATGTAATGGGGGGAGGGGGGTTGCGTTGAATACTGACCTAGGAACTTTTGAGGGTAACCAGCTACTAGTAAGTACTGCTCAGAAAATCAATAGATGCCAAGTTTTTGTACCAGAGCTCATTTGGGTCAGAGGAAGACAGCAAGACCATGCGATGTCTCCAGATGAAAATTAGCCAATATGGCTCAATCTGTCATATTTACACGACAAATTCAAGTGCTCATTTTAATTTTAATGTGACATTAAAACATGTGACATTTTAACGTCCCTTTTCAAATAAACATAAACATATGTTTGAACATAAACATACCATAATGTGTTGAAGAACAACAAATACAGAAGACAATGGCAGCAGTGAGCCGAAAGTGATGTGGTTACACTTTTCAAAGGTCAATACAGACAACACTTTCTGCGACATTTGTAGTGTGAAATGCAAAGCTGGCCATTGGAGCACATCTAATCTGAGGAAACACTTGGACAAACACAAAATATGTCTAAAAGCTGATGAGTGTACCACATGTGATGGCTTAAAAGCTAAATTCACAGAAAGACCTGCAGCTAACGTTAGCACGACTGTTGAAGCATGAACCCATGGACTAGCTCCTCTGAAATTTCCTAACAGTACAATATTTATATTAAACAAACTGGTGAAGTCAGATAATGAGTCCAAAACCTTAGTATGTAACGATGACCAATAATAGTTTAACATTACAGTTTAATATTGTAGTATAGCTACAGTATACTACAGTTCTGTTGTTTAATTACAAAATTTACCACACCAATTTATTCAACTGAGAAATTAAGACTTATAAAGACAAAGTTTGAATTTAGAGTTCGAATAATGGTCTGGGAAATTAAAGTACAGTTGGGTACAGGTGCTAAATTCCAAGTACCAGTGCCAGTATTTGTTCAAATATGAAAGGTATCCAACAATAGTCAGGAAAATATTAAAAATAGATCTGTCAGAGGGGTAAACTAGTGGAATAGTTGTCATGAAGAATTAAGATTTTGTTATGTATTCTTAATGTATTATTTTCTTGTAAATATATCTTGGTATATCTTTTAATGTAAATAAAACTTGTTTTTCAGACTGATTTTTAATTGAGCCCAACTGATATAGGATTTTTCTGAGACCGTTGTGATATTTATTATTATTATTATTTCAGTTATTATTTTAAAATCCACAATATTGACTCATACTTCTGAATAAGGAAAATATAAATAGATGTCCTTAATATTTCTTATGATCTGCCCGCCTCTGCTCGGATCAGCGGTTTTTTGTGTTTGTGGAGTTCCAAACATGTGTTGCCAACAGGGAAGTTGCAGAGTGCCTTCTAGTGGACAATCTCTGCACCATTAACACTCATAACATGGTTGAAGCATGTCTCTGCTGTCTTTTATTTTTTCTTTAATTTAAAATTTTTCATTTATTGGCCATGATAAATGCTTATACAGCTATAAAAAAATAATAAAAAATCAACTGATATGTTAGCCAATATTAACATATCTGTAAATCTATAAAAAATAAGAAAAAAAACTAATACAACATCAAACAACAATTATCATGATTAGCTTTGTAATGAGACACAGGGTGCTAATGTTCTTTAATAAGTCAAAATCTAGTATTTTTAGTTAACTAAAGGAGTTTGTTTTGTTTTTTGAGTATTATTTGTTTTATGGAAACTATGCCACATATTAGTTTTGACTGTATTATAGATGTATTATATGTGTATTATATTAGATGTATATATACAACATTACAATAAAGTATGGTATAACCACCTGTTCCATAAAATATTATATTGCGTGTGTGTACCTGTGTAAAAGACTAGACTGTAAAATACTATTAAAAATACTGTTACATGATAGATTGTACAGTAAAAGCAACTGAACGATACTATCATGGATAGCATGCTACACCACAGCATGCCATATAATAGAAATACACAACAGTTGTAAACTTTGTCATATTTAATTCCATTGTAGCATACTGATGAAGACTCGCAGTACAAAAGCAAATACCAGACATTCCATTACAACTTGGACCCAGTAAACCCCACCAAAATATAAAAACAAAACACAATAGCACAACATTTCTTGAAGCTACAAAGTGACATCAACAAGACAAACATCTTGATT
The DNA here is from genome assembly GCA_015107715.1 of Tylochromis polylepis. Lineage (NCBI taxonomy): Eukaryota > Metazoa > Chordata > Actinopteri > Cichliformes > Cichlidae > Tylochromis > Tylochromis polylepis. The sequence continues at coordinate 4,010 of VVHJ01036198.1, read as the reverse complement.
TAGGGAAAGCCAAGACCATGGTGGTTATTGAACAACTGCCTCTTTTTTGAATGAAACTTGTTATATTGTATTTTGATATTACAACACTCAACAGAAAATAAAGTAATACAGAAAAATTCACAATGAACCTTAAGCAATGCATGGAGAAACAGCTTTAAAGAGCAAGACCTATGGCACGTTTCTTTCCTGACGTAGATTTGCATGTTTTCACAAAAATATAGCCACAAGCTTTGATTTTAAACAGCGTACAGAGGGATAGATGGATTCCCATGGAAATGGTGAACTGTAAAGCAGCAACAGGATAATGTGCAGAGTCTGTCAATAGATGGCGCCATAGACCTTTCCACAATCCATGCATTTCTTGCACTTGTGGGAGGCTCGTTTCCACTGACTTGTCAAAGTTTAAGAAAATAAAATGTCAAATGATTCATAGTCCATCTTCCTATTTAATGCTGAAGTGGCTCCATATAAGCAAATATTACACCTTAAGATGAGAAAATGTGAAATATTTGCCAGCAAATACCCACTTGACTATGACATTTGAGAAGAGTTGGACAGGTTGGCAGTGGGTGGAGATTATTATAAAAACAGATATTCAGAAAGTTGCCTTCTACCTTAATTAGCAACAGCAGTGCCACTCAGAAGTGAGAAAACATCACATGAAAGCTTTTTTTTCCCCCCAGCATAATACTTGGACCACAAAAGCATCATAATGTCTTTTTAGTATTCCTGGAAGAACACATCATTGCTAGTAGACAGGAAATGAGGTTATACCTAGCTGGGATATCCAGCTTGCACCGATGAGTTTTTGATCATGGTATGATCTAAGCAACATGACTACTTTATGCAGAACTTCAAATCAAATAATACAATAAATTGCAACTTTTAAGAATATTTTGGAGAATAAAAAGACTAAATCTGCTCTGTAAAATATTTGTAATGATGCCAAATGTTATTTCAATCAAATTAAACACTTCCAGATTCAACCTTCTGATTCTACATGGCTAAGAAATTCTCGGAAAATACTTCAACCAAACTCTGACTGACGTGTATTGTTTTTTGCATCTGTGAAAAATGTAATAAATATCCACAAAAAGGTTAAAATATTGATTAATACATAATAATTCTAATTTGATCTTGCTTTGTATTTGAGCTCTAAAATTGAGTAGTTTTAGAAATGGAAATATAGTCTTCACCGTAACCTGACAATGAATTCCTGTTTCAGTAACGTAGAGTTTTTATAAAAGCTTCTGAAAAATAAAACCAATACGCAAGTGTCATTTTAATGGCCACAAGGGGGCAATATTGCTGGTTCAAAATAATTTAAAATTGTATGGAAGTCAGTGGGGAAAACACCCTTCGGCTCCTTTGGTCTGTGAGCTCGGTATAAAAACTTTTCTAGTTCATGGGCTTATTCACTAGTTTCAGGTCATTCTTAATAAAACATGATGCCCAGTTTATTAATTATGGAACTTATTAGAGTCAGCCAGTGAGCATACCCTGTCCCTATTCTAATGACCTGTCAGTAACGATAACACCTCAGTGAGTGTGTGGTTTCCCTCAGTTTCAGTCAGATCCCATCTTTACCCATAATATCCAGTTTGAGCTAGTGGCTACTTCCATCTATTATATACAGTCTATATGCTATGTGCTAAAATGAGCCGTTTTTTTCCTCTTATGAAATTCTTGACAAAAAAATGCCAGTAACTTAACTCTTGAGTCTTACTAGAAATAACAAAATGGATGGAATGAACGCAACTGAACAACAATAATCCTTTAGTTTAAAAAAAGAGAGAGAGGGAGAGAGAGATACTTTGGCACATTGTTTCTGCAGTACAGCAAGTGGCGAGAGCACAAGCAAACTTACAGCAGATTGCTTCATAATTAGTTTTAAGCGTCTTACTGCAAGTGAAGCATTTTACATTCAATATTAAAGACAGAAACAGCAGTCTGACAAACACCAACATCTGGACTGCCGATTAAGGGGCTGACTTACATTTAGGTAGATACTTTCAGGCAAATTATACACTTTACATATAATATTTAAGCATGTCCGTCAACAATTTGTGTATTCATATACATATATATACAGTCAACGGTAATCTGACATCAAAAAGCAACTCAACATTTGATCTTTTCAGAAAGATGCTGCTGAATTACATCATTAGTACACACACAACAAGTCTGTAATTAGCAGCAGTTATCAACGCGGCATCTTAGTGTGTGGTGACCAATGTAAAAATGATGAAATGAAAATATAAAAAACTTAAAAAATGTTTTTCCTAATATTCTCCATTGAGATATGAAGACTGACGTCACTCAAAATAGAAAATCTGGTAATATTCTGAACGGATTTTTTTGAGGTATTTCGGGTAGGCATTTTTTTTTTTAAATGCTCCTAACTAAATATTGACATAACATATGGGCCAGGAAATTGAGCAACTTTTTTGACATCCGTACAGATAAACAAATATTAGTGGCTCTTGGATGTAAAAGTCTGTTGGAGGCAGCAGCTGCACACGTAAACAACAACGCCACGGCGCTAAGTTGCAGGACAGCACATGATGTTCATCGAAAGCAGGAAATGAGTGAATGAATGGATGAAGGGGCAGCAAAAATAAAAAGGGTATAGGATCGGGATAAGGAGTGATTGTCATTGGAGGGGTTTGATCTTGTCTTTGATTGGCCAGAAGAGACTGAGTCAGAGTCCATTGTCTGAAGTCACACCAGAGTTTCAGGCAGTGTGTCAGCATTGTCCGAGGATAGCAGTTGCCATATCTGCCACCGGTCCCTCTGCCAGTCCTGCCATTCTGGACTCTGTGGGACCACCGGGGCTTCTGATGTTGAAGCCGAGTTGCTCTGGTCTGCACTCGACCTCCCGTGTGGCTGCTGAGCCGTCGCGAGCTGAGGTGAACTTTGTGAGCTAGCCAGTCGATGATGTGCATTATAAGGGGGAGGCGAGCGGCCATCGAGGGGGCCACCTTCTCCGGTGTTCACTCCAGCTCGAAGCCTGAGGGTCGAGTTAACTCCATGTCCCCTTTGCGAAGTCACAGAAGGGTTGATGTTTAGCTGCAGGCGTGGTCGCCCCTTGTCCGCGTGAGGGCTGGTGCACACTCTGGTGACTGGTGGGTGGAGTCTGCACTCGGAGATGTCAGGCGTTGTCTGAGTCCGTTGTACTGCTGTCTGATGTCTGCTATCACTATGGAGTCCATCAAGACCTTCCTGTGAGCTGCGGGAGCTTCCTTCCGACATGTTGCTATGGGAACCTAAGAAGAGAGCATCACTTCATCAGTAAGATTGTCAGTGAATATTGAGGGAGACACACATCTCCAGTTAGTAACTGATATAAAACTGTACAAAGAAATGTAAGAAAGGCTTTTATTAACCATTATTTAAAATTTAATAAAGATGGTTTTTTTTATTGCTGATAAACCAAACACTAATTTATTACATAAACTTATGTTTGTTAGTTTGAATCGCTAGAATTCTCAAACATTCAGAAAACACTGAAAAAAATCATCTTATTATAATCATCATCTATATATACTCAACAAAAATATAAACGCAACACCTTTGTTTCTGCTCCCATTTTCCATGAGATGGACTTAAAGATCTAAAATTCATTCCAGATACACAATATTACCATTTCTCTCAAACATTGTTCACAAATCAGTCTAAATGTGTCATAGTGAGCACTTCTGCTTTGCTGAGATAATCCATCCCACCTCACAGGTGTGCCACATCAAGATGCTGATCTGACATCATGAGTAGTGCACCGGTGTACCTTATACTGCCCACAATAAAAGGCCACCCTGGAATGTGCAGTTTTTTGCTTTATTGGGGGTCTGGGGACTCAGAACCGGTCAGTATCTGGTGTGACCACCGTTTGCCTCATGCAGTGCAACACATCTTCTTCGCATAGAGTTTATCAGATTGTCAATTGTGGCCTGTGGAATGTTGGTCCACTCCTCTTCAATGGCTGTGCGAAGTTGTTGGATATTAGTGGGAAG
>VVHJ01036197.1:4311-32882 GCA_015107715.1 Tylochromis polylepis | reverse complement strand
GGAACAAAATATCGTTACCATATATATATATATATATATATATATATATATATATATATATATATATATATATATATATATATATATATGTGTGTGTGAAGAGCAGTGGTGAAATGCAGTCAGTGCAGTGTAGGCTAATTTGGTTGAAAGGTGGCCAAGTGTGGAGATAGACCCAGTCATATGAGTAGGACCAACCACGGGCATCGGAGTAGACACCGAAAAAACCCACCGGCTCAGACACGCAGGTCAGAGTCATGAGGATGAAGAGACAGCGAGAGAGAGAGACAGTGGGAGTCAGACAGTGGAGGAGACAGAGAGACTTCTGCCTGGATACAGGCTGGAAAGCTCAAATTGAACTCACTGAACCTCTTCACACATGCCCTGTGGGAGTCACACATCCACACATTTCACATCTTTCACCCTCCACCTCCCCGCACTCCACCCTTCAATAAAAAAGCATGTATGGAAGCAAACGTCAACTAAATCAAGAAGAAAGACATGCTGGGATCAGACGGAGGTATCTGAAGCAAGCTGACAATTTGAGCTGTCATCTGCAAACCATCACACACCGGCAGACACAGGCAGCACGCAAGGAGATGAATAATTCAGACAGGAAAAGGCACCAGCAATGCCACTAAATTCCCAACATTGCTACAGGGTGAAATGATCTTTGTGTTCCCTGGTGCTCACTGCCTGGACTCCAGGGTCTTTTGCATTAAACACCTTAAGTTGGAGAAATGCTCTCAGAAGAGAGAAGCTAGTGAGTAATTCATGAGGGTTTTTAACTGTGAGACTGCTTCAAGAAGGGGCGATATTGAGTGGCAAATAATCAAGGCATGTGCGAGCTGGCTTGGTTCAAACAACTGGAGTTATGCTCTGTTGTCAGGGGCAAGATTTAAAAGCACAACACAGTAGAATGTTAGGATGGATAAAATTGCCATTTGTTGTTCACAAAACTTAAAATAAAAAAATTCCAAGCTTACTGTTTTATGAGTTTAAAAGTCATGACAGCAGTTAGCAGTTGCAAGGTTCAGAGGGGGGGAAAGGAAAACCAAAGATCTTCTATAGAGCCATGCTGCAAACATAGCTAAAGATGTGCTACTTGATGATTTGCCACAGCCAATTACAATAGTCTCCCCAAGCAAATTCAACTGATATTAACACACACTTATATATAAACTGTGTTCTCACATCGAGAATATTAAAGACAAATTATGTGCTAATACTCCAGGATAAGATTGTTTTTATCACCAGCATTTATTTACAAAAACTCTTCTTCCTAAAGTTTTCTGCTAGGCTGGAGGCAGAAAACCTGAGGGAGTCTCAGAAATAGAGCTTCTATTGCATTTAGACAGTGTCAGGAGAATTTAACAGCAACTGCAAGCTTAAAAAAGCCATCACTCTCCCCCAATCACCAACTCACAATATAGATGCCAAGGTTGAAAACCCACAGGGGTGTGATAACAGATGTAAGAAACAGAACTGAATATTTCAGTGTCCTTAGTGAGACAAAGGATTGCCACATGAAGCTAGATGAGTCAGAACAGGGGGACGTGAAGTGAGTGGTAAAGAGATGAGTTATCAATTCAAACTGAACATAAGGATCGACTGCAGCTTTGCCTATGGCAAGAAGCTTTGAAGAGTAAGACGAATGAGGCACAGGTGGAGCAATGCCCCAGCTACTGCTTGCGAGTGAGACCTGCATTTGTGGCAACAGCTCAGAGTTAAACGCATCTGGCAATGGGAGGTTGGAGCTCCGGCAAAGTCTAGATACACTGGAGACACCCCACTCCCCTCACACACTCACACTGATAGATAATCAGTGTGTGCTGGTCAACACACTCCATGAGTTCTTTGATAATGTAGGATCTACTTCACAGTGGAACTTTTCTCTTGGCTCCCTCTGTAGGTGGTGTTGTCCTACACTTCTTAAACTGATTCTTCTCCTCCTGTATAGGCCTTCTGTGTAGTGGAAAGATTATAAAGACAGGTGGACAACGAGTAACAAGTCAGCCGAGTAACAACTAGGCCAATCTATTGCTGTGTTTATGCCAGACAAGAATCAACGTGTTTGTATGAGGTACAAGGTGAAAGGTAAAGAGACAAATTTATGCCCGACATTGTGATTCTGCTTTCATTCAAAGCATCAGTGAAAAATTCACTTCTTGCTGGATTCCAAAAGTCTATCAGCACAAGTTTTCCAGTACCTATGCTATGGACCTTCATGACGCCATTGACTGTCAGAAATGGAGGATGAACTTATTGCCATTGTGAAAAATATTGGAAGGCTTGAGAAAAGAGAGAGAAAAATGATATGACTTCCTGGTAAGTTCTGAATATGTTACTGTAAATTGATTCTCCTGTTGGCTATTAGGGAAGAATATTTTTAGGTTCCCCAAAACTCTCCAGTGATTGTATTTGCATGAATATTACCAGGAAAAACTTTGCTTTGCATTTATTCTGAAATCATCATAGTTGAACACTTGAGCTGACTACTGACTGACCACTCTGGACAAGTTCAGTCTTGCTGTTCAAAAATGATCTGGGAAATGTTTTTTTCATTCCTCTTGCTCAGCTTCATACACAATGGCTTTAAGGGTGCTCAGCAACACTTAAAATGACTTAGCTAGAAATGAGAACGTTCTTCTGATGCAATGTTTTTCTCCCCTTCTTTGGTTCATTGTTGTGCTTGACATAACAATTGGGTTAGACATTAGATCTGATCTGGTCAGTTCTAGTGTATGAAGCCGCAAAACATATTTGTTCTTTAAAATGATGGTGACACAGCCTATTAAATAAAAATACTACTACTAATAGGGTGTAAGAGTGTAAACTAAGAGTTTAAATAATTGAAGTTTTTTAACACAATTAACTACTTTGCAGTGGACTGCCATTGTATCTAAATTCCAATTCTACAATGTTTTTGTTATGATTATTAAATTATCCAACCGATTTATCGGTGAGCTGATATTAGTACCAGTATAAGCCATTTTCTGATCTGTTGAAACACATAACAGCATGGTAAATGGACTGGTTCCATATAGCACTTTTCTGCTCTGCTTGAGCACTCAAAGTGCTTTATACAACATGCCTGATTCACCCAGCTATACAAGCACTTTATTCTATACCGAAGTGCTTTCTATCAAAAAGTCATGTCCAATAAAGGGGTCAGAGAGCAACTTGTGGTTAGTATTTTCCCCAAGGATACTTGGGATCAAACCACCAACTGTCTGATTAGTAGATGACCTGCTCTACCTCCTGAGTTACAGTCATCCCTAAATAATGTTAAGAGTAGTAAAAATAAAAAAGCAAATAAAAAAAAGGCCAGATTAAATTTTATTCTGGCTAAAGTCCAGCCACTTTTTAACCACAGTGTTGGCAGTGAAAGCAAACAAGTTTGTCCATGAATCATACGCATGCATACTAGCCACAGTAAATGAGGTTTCAGCAAACTTAGCAAGAAAGGTGCCAGGAACTGATAAATGAATGAATGATAAATAAAAATTACATTGTAAAAAGCATAATCACTGTTGACTTCCATAGACAAAATGATCTAGTTTTTTTGTCGAAGCCCCGGGGAGACAGTGGAGATGGGAGATACCGTTGACAATCTTAGGGTATGAAAATAAGAGTTGTAATTTCTTGAACATCTTTAAGAGTTTTCACCTTTCAGCATGGTGGTACAGTGTTCAAAACTCAAGGGAAAAAGGTTCTGGGTTTAAGCCTGCTGGTCAAATGGGGTCTTTCTGTTTAGTGCATATTTTCCCTATGCCTGCATAGGCTTTCTCTGTTCATCCCAAATACATGCACGTTAGTTGGCAGGAAGTGTGAACGTGAGTGTGAGTAATTGTGTACCCTGCTTCTTGCCTAGTGACAGATGGGAAAGGCTCTAGTCTGGATGAGTGGTTAAGGAAATGGATGAATGAATTTGCTCCTACTTTTCTAGGAAGCTGGCCTTAGTAAGGATCCATGTCCATTAAAGATGTTTATGCCTTTATTACTGATTTAACCACAACTCTGTTGTTAAAAAAAAAGAGTAATTTCTGTATCTGCTGTTCATAGCTCACAGAATTTGGTGAATTTCATTTGTCCATTTTATTTACAGACATCAGTAGAGTTTATTCTTTCTTTCTTATGTGTGTTGTGCTTTTTCCATTTTGTGACTTTTTCTTAATGCCACATTTGCCACCAACAAAATTGCTTCAAAATAGATGTTTTTTGTGTTTAGTCCTGGAATGCGTGAGAGTGGTTTTCCTCCATCAGCCACAAAGAGTGAGAGAGAGACAGGGTGTGAGAGAGTGAGAGTCTGCATATACAGAAAAACTGACTAAACACATCAAGTCAGTGATTCATAACTAGATGGTGTTAAAAAAAATCGGGCTAAATTTTTTTATCTGTTACTAAAATTAACACACTGACAAGTTGCATCTATTTCACCATTCTGCTGCGCACATGCACAGCACAACACAAAGACTAGAGGTAGTCAGCGTTTCTCACTGGATTACCTGAAAATATGTAGCAACAGATGTAAACTGTGTGCAAGCCTGAAAAACATGACATGAAAAGAAAGAGATATAGTATGTTTAAAAATGTTCCAAAAAAAGTCACAGATCAGTATGTGAAAATCACAAATTATTTGTTAACATCTGTCCATTCAGCCACTCACGAGGTACCACTTGAACTGGCAGCTCTACCCAGACTGCTCTCTTACCTGCCAGCCTTCCCAATCCTACCAGAGGACAAATCATCAATGCTTGGTTTTATGTTTTAAGCACATCTTTCTTCATTTTTTTGAAGTTCCTCTGCATTGCTTTTGTTATGTCCACTGGGCCCACTCATGCTAAAAATATATGCCTTTTCCTTTACGGAATGGTATAAATGAAAGTAGATCATGTTTATATGATGTTTCCACAGTGCAGAACCAATTAATACTTGAAGTGCTGCAAAAAGATACACATTGTTGATAGTGGTGGGCACCACTGCTAACACAAATCAGTTCACTGTGTCAGATTAAGAGTAGGAGAGGTCAGTGCTGCTGCAATGAAAATACAAACAGAGACTGACATACGCAGTCCTAACTCAGATCTGACATATACAAAAATTTCCACCAGGTATTTAAAAAAAAAAGCTACAGGAGCCACCCAAAGATACTGGACTCTATAGAACACAAACAGACATACACAAATGCGTGCTCACACGCACATACATATCACACACCAAACTAGGTCTAATAGCAACCACCTTATCAGCGTAAGTACGACAACACTTACTGATTGAAACCCTTCACAACCTTACACAGGACACTTACATACAGCATCGTTATCTCAGCATCCTTGGAGAGATGAGACGACAGGCCTTGACTGGGTGATGTTGTGATGTCTACCGTATGTTCACTGTTCATTTCTGCAGTGATAGGTGATTGTCAAAAGTTGAAAGATTTGACGTGTGATTATCTAAAACAAAGTTCACGGGTATAAGCCAGGTTTATAACAGTCTTCAGAGAAATCCAGGTTCTTCAAAAAGACTTAAAACTATATGGATTTTGTTTTTGACCCCAAAAAATGCTGTAAAAGATAGAACACTAACACACCCAGTAAATAGTGAATCTCCCTTGTGAGAGCTGTCTTTCGCCTTCACCTACTGATAATATTCCTAATTGTGAGCTTCTAAATGACTAGCTAGTCACTCACTTTGTCTGTCTGTAATTGGAAGTGCAGTCTGCAACGTCTAAAAACCAGTGATAGAAATGAGATAAACCAGAACATGAAAACTGCAGGCCACACAAACAACAACATGCTGAATGGATGAAATAGGTGAGGGAGCTATGGGAAACAGCAGAGTCAGGAGATCATTTTCTGTGAGTTTATCCTTACATGTAACATAATCATTTGATGTTGTGTTAATATAAACATAATGATTAATGTTTTGATTTGACTGACTAACCTTTAATACCAATAAGGCAAAAAAAATACTGACCTCCCTGTTTGAAAAAAAATCGCAGACTTATCATGCTGCCTAACCGATAAACTTTACAATTCATGACCTTGTTTTCCTTCCCCATAGTGCCGCCCTGTGAAAAAAAAATATTTCTAAGCATGTTTAATTTAAGTAAAATTCCAGCCTCTAGGGAACAATACTGAGATTTTGACTTTTATTCCTATTATTATCGCTACCCAGTTCTATAAGTGCCTGTGTGAAATATTTAACAGACCCTGACAGAGGACACAGGCCGAAGTGTGTTGGTCAAGTAATAAAGTTGATTCATACCACAAGTGTTGCTGGAGCCTTTGAAATATTGAACAGCAGAGTATTGTAGCTGTCTGTCCAGTCGAAACATGCTTCCCTGCAGCAATATGCACTTCACTGTGATGTAGACACAAACACATACACAGCTTCCATTACTGTTTCAGTTATGCGTGCTGTGATTTCAATCTAATTCATATCTCTCAGTGTTTCTGGGTCTGCGTGTTCCTCTGAAGAGATCACCTTAAATCTGTAGTGCTGTAACACAAAGCAGGGAACACGTGTGCTTTTGCATGTATGCACTCAAGCATATTGTCCAGAAATCTGCATTTCCGAATCACATTTTGTGTAAGTATTCAAAGTCTTTAACTCGGAGCATTATCTTGGCATCACTTGAAAGAAAACTAGATTTAAGACATTGTTTTACAAGATGTTTCCTCATGTAGAGCTTTTAAATTACTCTGGGATGCTAAAATCCTCAATAACAGGTGAAATCCCTATCTTTCAACCTCAACAGTGTCAAAAGGTAACTGAAAAAGTGCTGGAACCAAAGCAAACTGCAACATTTCCAAAAGTCCAGGAGCTAGTAATGTGTGAAACTACCAGGGTTTATGCTGCTGATTTAAATGTAAATGTATGAAACGGAGTTCCACACTATGCTACCCTGAACACATTTTATTAGCACTGCTATGATGATGTAACCCAAATTTCTCCGCAGAGAACTGGATGAAGGCATAATATATCCATAAAGATGGATATATTATATGAGTAGTACTGCCCTCCTGCTATGGGTTTTTTAGATCCATGTCTGCAAATCTCTTTATATTCAAGAGCGCTGAACCTGAACCACTATTCACCATCCTCTTTATGTTAATTCTACCTAACCCATCATACTTTAATTTTAGATCTGTGACTTGAACTGTACTATGAATCAAAAAAGGCTTTGGGCCTGTTTGATTAAGTCCCTAGTCACACAGGCATAGAAACTGGCTGGTGACCACCATGGTTACCACCAGTCTCTAGGAAAAAATGTATATTCCCAGACCGCTTGCAAGTGGTTTCTGGAGAAATTAGCTGACTGTTATGTGTTTCAATAGATCAGCAAATCGCCTATACTGGTCGATAATATCAGCTCACTGATAAATCAGTTGGATAATTTAATAATCATAATCAGGAAAAAAGAAAACTTGTTCTTTGGCTTCAGTGCATTGGAAATTAATAGTTGATCACATTTTTTTTAAAACAAGTGTTAGAAAAAGTTACTGAAGTTGAAAAGTCACTGGTGGCAAAGAGAAAGGGAGAGAAATGGAAGTGTAGGTGTAATAGCTGCTGAAGGGTACGATTTTCTAAGCCTGGCTCGGTTAATTGTCTTCTTTTGTTCTACTGGCAAACGATGGGCAACTTGGCTCTACAGCCCACACCTGCTGGGCCTGACCCTGACCAACACTAGCCCAAGCTCGACTCCTCTGAAGGGAATCAAACTCTTTTTTCTTCTTCTTTTTTTTAGGTAAAAAGCAGTTTGTTAACCCTCCTAGACAGTCATTTGCTTTCTCCAAAATTCTTTTTGCAGCAATTACACAGTGAGCATCAGACAGCAACAAAAATACAACTCATTAGAGCCACTACAAACATTCACGCAGTCTCTGGAAGTTAAGCATCTGCCTCTGTCAGGATAGTTGTCATGGTAAAAGAGTGATAATTGTGGATTCAGTAAATATGCATGCCCGGCTTTTAATCAATTGTTCTTCAGCCAAAAGTGTTAGGTAGTGAGTTAGGTAATGGAAGATTCATGCAATTCATTCAACGCAGCCAAAGTGTGGCAATTTCTAATGCTTACATTACAGCCAACATTATGAACATTCTGAGATGTGGTTTGAAAAGCATAAGCGTGTATTAAAGTCATTCACAACCTTTGAATCAAAACTCAATACTGCTGTCAAAAGAACCCAAAAGACACACAATGTCAGAACTAGACATTTTTTAAAATAAGGCTACCTGTACTTCCCCACATTCTCTGTACATTGTTTACTTCAGTGAAACTGTGGAGCTGTGAGATCTGACCTTCAAGTCTGTCTTAATGTGGTTCACTGGACACATTGATTACAGGATAATTAAAAAATGATGCTCCCACACAACAGCCGCATCAGGATTTGGGGATAAGCACTTTGTAAGACACACATGCAAGCACACACAAAACTCTTTGTAGTCCTAATGACTGTCAATGACTTAATGGGTTGAGAACATGGCAGTTATGAATCCTCCCACTGGGGCAACATATGTGAAATACAGTACAGACCAGTACACACTGAAATTGAATTAGCATGCCAGCCATATGGCAGCAGAAATAAACTGCTCAAACCCCTGAAGCAAAGATATGTATATAGCAAAAGTTCATACTGGACTCCATTCAGACTGTTAGCTAACACTAAACATGACATGTTGACTGCATAAAGATGCATGTATGAATGGGATGAAGCAAAGCCATTGCCTTTAGCCGTAGTTCGGCTTTTTCCTAATTTAACTGTTGAAAGTTCTACTACTATATCTTTACCTGCTTGTAGATAACTTTGTCCCTTTTCTCTTTACTACTGGGTGGGCAGTGAACAGAGAGTTTAATGATTTTTGCTGTAAATAGTTTCCTGCTGTGACTGGCAGTTGATGAAAGCCAGGGAAGGGAATCTAAAGAGTGAAATGGCTGGCAATAAAAAAGAAACAATGAGCTGGAAAATGCTAAAATATGCACTTTGCACACAGCAATTAGATCAATTTTCAATATCTTTAAGGAGACATACACATAGCCAGAACTTTTAGACTTATATCCACTGAAAGGTGTCACTTCATTCTCAAAAATGAAGACAATGGTATTGCTCAGCATTGCATTTAGTCCACCTTTCAATCAGAGTAGGTACAGAACATTTAAGGAAAGGTTTAGATCTCTGTCCCCAACATCCCAGTAAGTTTAAACTTACTAAACAGCTGGAGTAAAATGACTTTTGAAATGGTTATTACAGTTTGAAAACTTCACAAGCAGGCTTAATAAAGTCTGCCATGGCACTGTAAGTCAACTAAAACACAGATAGATTAAAGATGTATGAATTTACAGATGTATTGAACAACTTCTTTCACAGAAAGAAATTTTCATTTTTATGATGAGCAAATTAACATTTAAGTGTAAAATAGACCCAGTGCTTATTGAAGGTTTTTGGAAATTTGGGTCACAATGAGCAAACCTATTGTTACACATGAAGAATGTTTCCACTGGACTGTTCCTGTGCCAGACTAGTCTTTGTGCCTATGTCTCCACTACATAGTCCCTTAAGGGTGTATAAATGCATTTTTGTTAGTTCTTGTACACCACATAACTTTTTTCACATTTCATGAGGCCATGCTTATTTTTCTACATTTACTGATGCCTAGCAGAGCAAAACATGCTCACACGCTCCTCAGATGAAACCATCGAACTGTTGTGTTTATGACTTGCACCCTGTGGAGAAGTGCATTGTTTCATGGAGGCCTCTTATAGTGCTCTGGGGCACCATGTAAGTCCAAGCCATCTGCCACGCAGGAGGTCTCAAACAACAGGACCGCAAGAGCACCTTTTGAATTGCATCACTGCAAAATTATAGTTTAGTTGGAAAGTTTCCTATGTTCCGACCCGAGGCACGTGCGCTGCTGGAGTGTCCTTCAGGCATGTTGACACTAAATCCACATTCAGCTGAGTTTGATCCTTCTGCAGAGGGGGTGCATTCATAAAAAGCTGCTGCTATAGGAACATCAAATTAAAATGTGCTTGTTCATGACTATGTGAAACTCTGCTGCTAGGTGCACCATCTATCAGACCTCTGACATGACAAAGGCCTGTAAGAGGGTGTAAGGGTGCAGTAGGGACCATCTTAAATAATGTTATTGGTAATGGCTTGTAGACTCCATTAGCTTCAACCACTGGTACCAGGTGTCATTTTTCAAAAAGTGAATTTCTCCTTTTGGTCCACATGGCAAGATCAGTTAATGGCCAAAATGATATAACCTGCTCTTCATATACCTTGCCAGAGTCTGGAGGCATAACTGATCTTGGCCATGAATCCCAGCTTAATTTAATGACAATGGCTTGATTGATAGACACTCCATTTAAAGGTCAAAGTTTCAAGTTTTGTTAGGCCAAAAAATGCTACATAATAGGTCCAGCCTTAACCAAAATAGAAAGTGAGTTCTTGTCATCTAACCAAGCAGTGGCTTCTGTATCTACTGCCATGAGATATAATTACAGCACCATGGTAAAGAAGAAGCTTGTAAGAATTAAACTGCATTACACAGCAATTTCTATCTTACGTTTGCTAACATTGGACACCACAAGCTGGTTGTAGATTATAACCAAACTCTATGATGGCAGACAAATACCCAAATGTACCTGACTGCATTTATTTCTTATGAATAAGACCTTTCACCTGAGCTAAGCTGGGTAGGTTTTAGATAGTTTTGTACAAATAAGATAGTCATTATCATTTAAGAAATCTTGCTCCTATTTCCGTTTTGCTTTTCATATACTCCCATAAATTTTATACGAATCAAACCACTCAAAATTGAAAAAGTAAAATTATCTTTGTTTAAAAAAATGCAGAACAGGTTGCTTAAAATGATCAGATAAATTGAAAATCAGCTACCCTTTCAGTGCAAGATTATTGTAATCCTTTCTATCCAAGCCTAGAGCAAGACTCATAAAATGCCATTTAGAATTGAGGTTATCATGGTTATTTGTAGTGCTAAAGCTGTTTTTTGACATTAAATTGACAGAATGTTTATCTAATCATCTGAACTAAGTTTGTTTGCATTTTCCCAAAACTAATTTTTTTTTTACACCTGTAAATATTCACATAAATGCATACTGCAAATTAAAAAGATTCCTAAGTGGTCAATGTTGATGTGGAGCCTTAAAAATATAATAGTACTGTACATTTCCTTTCTGCGCTAAATGCACTTTCAGTCAGTTCATGCAATGGGAGATGAAAATGTCACACCACAATGACACACTATTAAATAGTCTATTTAAGGTTCTAGAAGACAGAAGAAGTTGGATTACGTTCATCATTAAAATATATATATTAAATCTGCTTAAGCAGTAAAACTATTGGAACTCTGTCTAAATGTTTTTTAGACATATAATAAATGGCAACCAATTGCAGACCATGGTTTGTAAAGTACTTCAGATTTATGTAAAGTGTTCATGATTTGTAATAAATGGGCTACAATGTGCAAAATCTTCTTAATTAAGTAACTTTCTTGGAGCTTATTGATTTTTCAGCCCTAATGAACTACAGGACATCCATACATAACCATTAACAGATTCATTGTGGGGCACAAAGCCTTGTGCTTCCAGCTTACAAATTGCTCCTTGTGGGAGAGCCTGTTTGGTTGACGTCACCTTGGCGTTAGCGTTCTGTTGACACAACGCCTTGATCTATGTCACCAACTGTGGTGAAGTGAGTCTTTCAGAAGGGAAAGAGCAAAAGAGGGAGTGAGAGAAGGGGAGTGGAAACCCCAAGTCAGCAGAAAAAGCTGGGTGTAAAATGTCTGATGACATTCTGACAAAGCACAGAGTGTGTGTCTCAGGGCAGTACAAGGCAGTGAAGCAGACAGTATTTCTCCCTGTCAGAAGCCAATATCGCTTCAGTGTCAGCCATTCTGATGGAGGGATGGCTCATAGACACATAGACATATTATTATGCTCTCATGCTGCAGGGATCTTGTCTCTATATGTCATTTGAAGGCCACTTTTAAAGTCCGTCACGGTCTCGCTTACGTTTTGTAAGTCTATTTCTGTGTTTGTGTAGAAGTGCACGCACCTTTAAGAGCTAAGCAGCAGGGAGGTAAACATTGTCAAAGGGAGTCTCTTTTCACTTTGTATCTTTATCCTTGTGAGAAGCAGCTCGAGCTTGGGGTCATGTTTGCTGATCCTTCGAGGAGCAAGATTAAGTTCCCCAAGTTCAGACTGAAGTTGGGGTGAAAATGAAGGTGAACTGGAATTAATTGGGCTTAATGGACGGTGCTGGTGTGACACTTCAAGCAAAATCACATTGCATGTTCTCAGACTGCAGCTCGAACCTGAAATAAATGTCAGTTCAGTTTGTTTAATGGTTTTCAACATGCAACAGGGAATTTGAATCTCGGGGGAAGACGATATAATTTGCAAGTTCTTCAAACCGAGAGACTGATTCTTAACACATTACACATAATATAGTTTGTCTTGAGGTTACCAGTAGAAATCCTAAGCATCAAATTGTCATTTTGTGAGTAAACTAATTGGTAAATTTGCTCAGATGCCACTACAGGGGATCACACAATCATGAAAGCATATACCAAAAAAGGCATATACCATATTTAAATTTAACGGCATTACCAAAACAGAAGGTTTATTTGGTCAGTGATAAAGTGCAGCACATATAATATCAGTAATCAGTACTACGCTTC
This sequence comes from Tylochromis polylepis, assembly GCA_015107715.1. Taxonomy (NCBI): domain Eukaryota; kingdom Metazoa; phylum Chordata; class Actinopteri; order Cichliformes; family Cichlidae; genus Tylochromis; species Tylochromis polylepis. The sequence continues at coordinate 20,174 of VVHJ01036197.1, read as the reverse complement.
ATATGCACACCTGCAATCTGAATCATCATTAAGGTTCAAAGTTTATCACATATAATTACAGTGATTGCATGTATTATGTCTTCATAACACTCCATTCTTAATAAAAGTCCTGGATAAATACATAACATAAATACGTTTAGCTAAATATACTTAAGGTGTTTCTTATTTTGCAGTTAAGTGTCCTTTATGAATCAGAAGTAAAGATGATGTTATTAGATTGTTAATAATAACAAGATCAACAACATTAAACTGATGCTACATGTCGAAATAGGCCAGTGGTTTCCAAATTAATGGGGGTCATGAGACGATTACTTGGACTTGTCTCTAATCTTTGATTTTAGTGTGAAATTAGGGGTGATTACGGTTATGTTAATGACACCATATGGGAAGTTCAGAGGGTAAGAGTGGCAAACTGCGGACTACAAAGATGCATATGTGCAGTGTCTCTCTCTGTCTCTCTCATTCTTTCGGCAAAGCACACACTCCTCTAACTGCTTCTTCAAATCAAGACAAGAGAGGGAGAGAATGTAAAATAATGCAAAATGAGCACCAGAGAGGGATTAGGTCAGTTATAATACTAGCTAAACACATGCACTTAACCTAGGTATGTTGTTGTGCCTCATGCTCAGTAAATGAATATGCAAAGTTTTGTGACTTTTGTATGATTGGCAGTAAATATTATAATTTGAAACTGTACTGTAGGTCTAAGTGTATCTACTAAAAATATACCCATTCCTGCATTTTTCCTGCATACATATACAGTTAGAGACAACTTTTTTCTAATTTTGGTTCTGTACATTACCACTATTAATTTTAAATAAAGCTACTCATATGCAGTTGAAGTCCAGACTTTCAGCTTTAATTCAGTGGGTTGAACAAAAAGATTGCATACAAATGTGAGAAACTAAAGTATTTTTAACACAATCCCTTCATTTCATGGGCTTAAAAGTAATTGGACAAATTAAATAACTGAAAAGAAAATGTTCATTTCTAATACTTGGTTGAAAACCCTTTCCAGGCAATGACAGTCTTGAATTCAGGGACATCACCAGATGTTGGGTTTCCTCCTTTTTAACGCTCTGCCAGGCCTTTCAGTTGCTGTTTGTTTGTGGGCCTTTCTGTCCAAAGTTTAGTCTTCAACAAGTGAAATTCACACTCAGTTGGGTTAAGATCAGGTGACTGATTTGGCCATTCAAGAATATTCCACTACTTTGCTTTTATAATCTCCTGGGTTGGTTTGGCTGTATGTTTTGGGTCATGTATTATGTATTATGAAATGCCACCCAGGTGATCACAGACAGTATGTCTTTTCAGAGACAGTATGTCTCTGAACACCTCAGAATTCATTCAACTGCCTCTGTCCTGTCACATCATCAATAAACCAGTGCCACTGGCAGCCATGCATGCCCAAGCCATCACACTGCCTCCACCATGTTTTAGACATGATGTGGTATGCTTTGGATCATGAGCTGTTCCACTCCACCTCCATAAATTTTTCTTGCCATCATTCTGGTAGAGGTTGCTCTCAGTTTCATCATTCCAAAGGATTGAGGGCCCAATCGATGCCATGTACTGTAAAATCTCAGACTAGAACCTTCTTCCATCAGCCAGAACTCTGAAGATGGGTCACGGATGGGTCTTCCAGCTTGACAATGACCTAAGACATACCACCAAGGCAACAAAGAAGTGGCAAAAGAAGAAGCATATTAAGGTCAGCTGAAGCTTCAAGTTGCCAAGCAGCAGCCAGGAAAGCGAAAGAATTAGAGAGGTCCTGTGAAGAAAAGTGGACCAAATTTCCTCCCTGAGATGTTTGCAAAGCTGGTAACCAACTACAAGAAACACCTTACTCTTGTGCCTTTGAGTGTACAGCATTATAATTATATAATACTTCTATATAATGATCTCAGAGCATTTTACCTATAAGGACAAACCTTAAGTAACTCAAAGCTATTGTCAAACAAATGCACTGGACTAAATGTCCCTAGAACAGAAACATAAATCGATACAGTACTTGACTACAAGTCATCTCCATGGCAGCCTGCACTATGGTCTACAGTATCTGCACTACTGTCTAACAGGTGAACAGTAAATGATGGAAATAAGCAACAAGAAACTCGTTTACAAGGTTTGGTACCGTCTTCATCTTCTTCTCGTCATAGAAGATCAGTCTCCCAATCTAACGTTTTGAAATGAGATTAGCTGACAGGTCTGTAGGTTATTCAATACAGTCTGACCAAGAGTTGAGGAAATATCTTGCGAAGAACATACAAATGCAACAAATCATTTGGAAAAGTGACAGTATGTTGGTGGGCAGATGAAAATGATGATAAATGTTGACAATTCTAGTTATTCAACTTACACACAGTGGTGCTTGAAAATCAGATGCAGAGCTTCAAATATATCGCATCCCTCGCTCCATGATCCAGATAATTTGAACACGAAGAGAAAACTCAGTCCTCAGTTACTATGTTGAACATGTGCTTGTATACAATCACTATGTGATGTTCATTCCATTCCAAGAGTTATTTATGAAATGAAGCCTTATAATTAACTTTTTTTGAGGTACCCACATTACCTCAACTTGCCCCATCTGTTTCTGCCTCAGCTCAGTGGTTTCCTACACTTCCCAGAATCCTTTTCATCAACCTACACAGTGTAGGCCTCAACCGCAAGAATATAACTCAGCTCAGCTTTTTAGTGGGGTTTAATACAGGAGCTGACTGCAGACTAGTGTATTTCAGTGATACTTAAATTTAGATGTTGTCCTTCAACAATGTTATATAAAAACCAATATAGATGAATGTTAGGTCAGACCAGTTGACAGTTTTTGGCCAAAGGGGCCATGACAAAATCTAAATATGGTCTATATATGCTTTGTATCTGTACAGACTTTTTCTGGAATGTGATCCGTTCAGCTGTGGGTAAGATATGTAGGTGAAGGCAGCAACAGAAACCAAACATTTTCTACTTTAGAAAAACAGTTGCGTTCCGGTCTACTCGCCTGCTATTGATCGCTTCCTCTCTGATGGATTTTATAACTTAATAATTGTTGATTTTTCCAGAAAAGTTTGGGCTCTTACTCTGTAACTTGCTAAAAACTACATGTTGTAGCTACTACTTGTAGGTAGTACATTTAGCCAGTTCTAGATGCATGATTCATACTGTAATATTTGACCTGACATGTGAATAATTTTAAGATGTTGCATTCAAGTTTTTATATCCTTCTTATCTAAAATATGTTAGTCAAGTTAGCTGGCCAACATACTTTAAAGCAAAGTATAGGGGAAGTTTAATCTTGCTTTCTCAGTATCTGATCCCTGAATTCTTATTTTTTTAATCCAGTATCACAAAATAGTTGTCATTTTTACTTGTATTGGAGAAACTGGTGTATCAGTAACTGCAAATAGGGATATGATAAGAAAACATAGTTAAATCATTAAATGTGTAGAATAATCAGGAAACTGTGTGTACACCTTTTCAGTGTAGTGCATGAAACGAGAAAAATGCTACATTTTTTATCCCTGCATATTTTTCTCTGCCATTCTTTCAAATTTGTCATTTAGTTTGAGCCCTTCTTCTAAAAACCCTTCAAACAAACAAAAAGTCAGTTAATAACTAGAGTTCGTTTAGTAAATGTTATAATTCTTATACATTAAGTGAGAGTAAAATGAGAGTAAAATTTAGGCCATATAAAAAACAGAAGTTGCTTCCAAGTCAGAAAAATGAAGCCAGTTCCGAAGTGCCTTAAACTTGCATTCTATCTGAAGGCCACCAGATGGCAACAGCTGTGGTTGCAAAAAGACTTACAGTCCTATAGATGTCTATGGGAAAACAACTTTTTGATTTGACCTCTGTTAAAATTTTCCTGTCGAGTTTATGGGCTGGGTTAATCATACTAGGTAATACTTAGCAAAAAATTAAATCCATTTTATAAATCATTGTCATAGCATGTCTCAGCATGAAGCATTATCTGTGGTATGAAACCACACAATCATTGGCTAATGAGTTTTCAGTCACAAGTCAGAGTCGGACCCACCCCTACTCATCACATCCGGTTTTGGCAACAAAAGATAGCAATGATGGAAACGCTCATCTCGAGACTTCAAAACACGACATCGCTAACCCATGGGTAACCTGGTAGCTACATCTGGTTTTTATGTTATCTAGCCATTTTCTTTACGAGATTGTTGCCATGTCAACTTAACTCTTCAAGGAGCAGCTACCATGGCTTTAGACTCAAACTGTTTCAAAACTATATGTACATTGATGGATGAAGCCAAAAATAGATAAATAAATAAATAAACCTATGCATGATGCTAATAACTTGTCAAGGAATGGTATGCTAACGACATCTTTTGTGACGTGAAGTGTCTGACAGAGGCTTTAGTTAGCAGCAGTGAAAAGACAGCTACTTGAGCTGCAGCCTGGTGAAGTCCTCACAAGTATAAATGAGTATTTGTGTTTTTCCTATGGTGGACCTCACTGATCTGTGTGCCAGTACGTTTTCTTTTCTCTCCTCTGAAAATGAGATTTCAACACAAAGCTAATGAGCTGCTTTTATGGGCTCATTTTCTACTTTTCTCACCCACTCCTTATTTTCCCCATTTGCACATTTGTTCTTTCAAATCTACTTTTCAGCTTTTTCCTAACAGTCTACAGTCTTTTCTTTCTCCCTCTCTTCTTTCCAGCATCTCATTCATGCTGCTGTCTGGGGTGCGGCCCATCCGATTAAGGGTATTGTGGCAGAGCTGAGCCGTAGTGAGGGCTGCTCTCAGCCAGATCACCCCCCTCTGGAGCCACAGCTGGCCTCAGGGACTAAATATAGAGAGAGAGCTCGGGGCTTGGCAATCTGGAGAAAAAAATAAACAGAGGCTGAAGAAGACAGAGAGAAAGGAAGTAAAGATCGATTCAGATAATATCCCCAAGGTTTAATACACAGAGGGAAGGTAAAGAAATATAATAAAAACAGTGAGAAGAGTGTGAGAGTCCAACAGGGCATGTTTTGTAATCCTGACCTCCACAGTGGACTAAGGGGATTTAAGGTGCATGGTTGAGGATTGCTCTGGTCACACTATCTATCTGTGCTCCCTGGCTCAAGGCTAAAAAGGCTCAGTGGCTCCTAGTAGCAGCAGCATCAGCACTCCAACCTCTGTACCTAGCTACTAAAAGAGGGTTTCATGTGTACCTGGCATCGTTGGACTATAACCCATAATAGACCACACTACAAAGTTTTCATATACATTACTCAGAACTGGCCTTTCTGGTTTAACCTCAGTTCTAATGGGTTGCAGAAAATTCCACAACACACTGTTTGCCTTTTACATTAAATACACATAGCATACATATAGTAGCTATAGAAGTATACATACACTTATCATGGGCATGAATGTCATGGTAATTTGGGTCTTTTAATGATTTATTTGAATTTTTCTCTTTCCAGGGTGATTGTACAGCGTGCATCTTGAATAACTTTACAAAACAATTATTGGCTGCACATGTCTGAATTTATTTTGGGTTTTCTCAAATTCAGGGTCAAAATTATGCATACAGGCTCAAATACATACTAATATTTAGTTGAATGTCCTTTGGCAAGTTGTTCGGCAGCCAACTTTTGCTAGCCATCAACATGCTTCTGGTATAATTCTGGTTGAATATTTGACCACTGTTTTCAGGAGTATAGCAGCGTGGTGCAGTGATTAGCACTGTTTCCTCCCAGCAAGAAGGTCCTGAGTTCAATTCTGCCATCTGGCTGGGGTCTGTTTGTGTGGGTTCTCGCCCAGTACTCTGGCTTACTCCCCTAGTCCAAAGACATGCAGTTTTAGTGGGAATAGGTAAGTTGCTGATCCTTTGGTGTGAATGTGAGAGCAAATGGTTGTCTGTCTCTATGTGTCAGCCTTGCAACAGACTGGTGACCTGTTCAAGGTGTACCCTGCCTCTCACCCTAAGACAGCTGGGATAGGCTCCACTGGATAAGAGGATGGATGGCAGGGTGCATTTAAATTAGTTGATCTCCTAGCACAGACGCAGCCCCAACCTCAACCCTGTTGAACACAGTCCACAAATGTTCAATAGGGTTGATGTTGGGGCTTTGGGAAGGCTATTCCAGAAGCTTAATGTTAGCCTGCTTTATCGATTCCAAAATCAGTTTTGACATGTGTTTGGGATCATTTAATTGTTGCAGCACCTAACTATATACAAGACTCAACTGTCTAGCTATTGATTTGAGGTGAAATTGGAGAATTTCTATGTAGTCCAGCAAAACAGCTCCAGAGCATGGTGCTACCATCACTATGCTTGACAGCTGGTATAGTGTTCTTAGGTTTGAAAGCCTCACCTTTCTAACTCTAAACATACTTCTTCAGCGTAGCCGGATAAGACAAGACAAAGATATCTCAATCTTTGTCTTAGCTGACCATAAAGCTTTTTTCCAGACGGCATTAGGCTTGTCAATTTGGGCAGCCAAAATTTCAGTCAAGTCCAAGGGTTTCTTTCTTGGTCAGCACCCTCTCAGTTCATGGCAATATGAAACTCGCTTCACTGTGGACAGGTGTTCCAGCAGTTTCCAGTTCGTGGCAGGCTTCATGGTTCCTAAGTTGTTGCTGAACAACCTAACCACATTTCCTCTCACCTCAGAGTGACAGTTTGGGTCTTCTTTCAGGCTTTGGCAAAGTGATGACACATCACAATAACTTGTACTTATGTACAATTCTTTCATTCATCAGTTTAGAAATGGCTCCAGGAGACCTCCTCAACTTGTGTAAATCTGCAAATGAGTGCTATAAAACAGTGTAAAGCTACGAGCTGTATCAATCACTATCACTAACTGAAGTTTACAGACCTTGGCCTTGTCAAGTTTAAAGATATTGTAGAACATTCAGCACCACTTTGTGAAAGACTTAAGTGATGATATATAAGTTCAAATTTGTGCATCCAATTCTTGTTTTTTTTTTTTTCACCACAACTGTAAGTTGATAGGCAATGAAAAGAAAAGAAAAAAACCATATCCCCACATTCCATATGAGCACAAAAGAAATAACCAAGAAGAGCTTGCCCCAGCAAGAAAAACAAAACACTGAGACCAACAAAAACTTCCTTGAAAATCAAATTTACTCATGCCAGAAACATCAAAACACAACAGCAGAAAAACAAAATGAAATCTGCCCTTAGTTCAGATTACTTTCCAGACTCAGCAGTGGCAATGGCAGCTAACTTCCTGTGTCAGCTCTATTTATGCCATGGTGCATGTGCAACTGATGCTGCTGAAGCATAAATGGAAGCGGTAAGCAACCCAGTTCAACCAATCAAAGATTTTCAGAAAACAACTACAAATTTCAGTGATGATGCAGCTGACATGAAGAGTAATGGGACTGATTTTACACTAGCACTCACTCAACAACCAGGCTGACTTTAGAGGAGAAGAGACCTCCTAGTCATCTACTAAATGACCAATAGCTCCAGCTGACCTGCAGCATAATGCAAGCTACATTTCTCAAAGGAACTCAAACAGTTCTGCCACACCTTACAGCAATGCGCGTCTGTGTAAGCCCTTCTATTTTACTCAGTCATTTTGTGGATTTAACTAAAAATATTTAAATCAACAAAATGTAAGATGAAAACTTGTTGGATTAGGGTTACTCAAAGAAAGAAGAAAGAAATGTAATTGAAAAAGATGAGGTTGATCCAGGTATATAAAGTGAAGAGATGTAGTTCCTTGACTAAAAATGTATCTGGCCCTAATCTCAGATGCTTTCATGACATTATAATCTCAGATCATATCCACGTTTTTCTCATAAATTTACCACTTTAATATCTGGGGTTAACCTAGTGGCTCAAGTGTGTTGCTGAACATCATGAAATTTAAAGCATTACACTTTTTCATTAGCTAAGTACTAAAGTTGTTTGCATAGTATTTATGTATAAATGTTTAAATGACAAAGGAAGAATAATAGAGGCAATATGAATTTTGATTTCTGTAGGAGGATTTGAAACATGCTCTTAATTTAGCAATAAATCCAAGCATTGATTTTTTAAAATAACATCCTCTCACTACTGCTGCATTATCTTTTTGCCTTCCCCAACTTGTAGAATAATATTTGAAGTGGGCATGTGTGTTTGTGTTTAATTCCTTGATCACTGCATTCATTGAGGTCTGAACCATAAAAACATGTTAGCCTCAGGAAAGAGGGGAAAAAGAAGAAGATGATGATAGACTGATTGGAGAGAAATCATAGGATGAGTCTTGTGTAACACCGCTGCTCCTTTCCTTCTCCAATCATAGACATGCAGCTTTGAAGTGCGAACAAGTTGGGCAGTTGGAGGGTTGTAATTATAAAAGCCATAATCAGCATGGAGCAGAGGGAAGTGTGTGTGTGTGTGTGCGTATGGTTTAGGTTGATGCACATGGGGGTGCCTGTGTTTGTTTGAAAATGGAAACAAAAACAGTGTTGGACTGTGTGTATGTCTTTGAGCCTATAGCATTGTATATATACTCCTAAATGGCTGTGCAGAGCTAAAATTGATGGTGTGTATGTGGCTGAGGATGATGTGTGTGTTCACAGGCATGTGTGTGTGTGTGTGTGTGTGTGTGTGTGTGTGTGGTTGCACAAAAGCCCTAACTTGATTACATGTGTCCTCACATTAAATGTGTGTGTGCACTATGATAGAGTGTGTCTAGGGGGTTTGTATTTGTACATGTGTATATGTCTGTGGTCATTTGTGTGTACGCAGTGAACAGTTAATAGAAATAATAGTGTGTGTGAAGGAGTGCATGCGCATTTAAAATATTTGGGTATAAAGCAATGTGCACTGTGCATTATAAAGATAACAAGTTGAGTCATATAATTTATTCATAGTCTTCATCATTACCTTTAAATTGTTTTCTAGGCAGGTGAGAAAAAAAACCTTCTTCACTGTGTATTTGCTTATAGGTGTTTGTGTGTGAAGTGTTTTAATAGTTTGTTTACCTCGCAGTACTCCCCCTCACATGGAGGAGTGCATGTTGTCATTTTCTTCTTCATTAGTTTCTTCAGAGGCCAGCAAGGCTCAGCAGCAAGCTACCACTTTGCTTTCATCTCCACTTTACATTTAGGGAAATCAATTCCTCATTATGCCACCAGATGAAATGAACCTATTACCTTTTCAGCTTTCCTCTTCATTCTTTCTTCATTATACCAGGGTACTGTTTCCATTCACACACACAAGGTAAAAGCACATCATGAAGTCATGATTTAAGGAGGAAACAATATCTTGCTATTGTTAGCTATACAAAAATGCAAGTAAAAATAGCTCAGATAGAGGCTTGAATGTTGCGTACTATGAATAGTATTGAGTTTCTGGGACTAATAACTCATAATCAACAGGTTAGACAAAAACATATCTTGCAGGCAACACTAAGAATGGTAACACAACAGCTATCTAACCACATACATTATAACTGTAAAGTTGTGTAAACAGCTGTGTATACAGTACTGCCCTCTTCCTTTCAATTCAGTTCAATTCAGTTTTATATATATATATATATAGCACAAAATCACAACAACAGTTGCCTGAAGGCACTTTATATTGTAAGGGAAAGACCCTAAAATAATACAGAAGACCCTTCAATAACACAGCTCAAAAAAATTGTGCATAAGTTCAAGCTATTTGAATGTATCACCACTTTGTCAAAGTCAGGAAGAAGACCAAAACTATCACCCTCAGAGGAGAGAAAATTCCTCTGAGCTGTCTGTGATCCTCAACCTCAGGTTCTCTTGAAGTTTTTGGGTTCTGTACAGTATCTGTTCTGTTCCTAGGCCTCCATTCTTCTGGACAGAGACCTCTGGTATTGTGTCTGGAATCTGCTGGAATCACTCTTTCAGTTTTGGAGTTAATATTCACATTATGACTAGGACCACTTTGGACTTTGCCTTCTGAATCTACTCTAGTAGTTCCTTCAGCTCCTAGTACTTCTTTTTCCTCAGTCTCGTTCTTCCTGATGTTGCTATCCACTGGGATTATTACTTGTCAACTACCATTGTGATTGGTCAGTTGGTCAGCAGCTGCTTGTTGGTTTGGAACTCGAAGTCTCACAGGACCTTTGCCATGTTGTTGTGGTTGAGGCCTGTGCAGAACAGCAGTGGGGAATCACCTTGGCGTATACCACACTTGATGATATCTTATCTTGGAGTTTGCCTCTAGTGTTATCTTCCACATTCCCATTGAGTTTCTGATGAATGTTATTAGCCCACTTTTAGTCTTGTACAGTATCAGGCCATCTAGTATCCATGTGTTTGGTACTGAGTCATAGGCTTTCTTGTAGTCAATCCAGGTGGTGCTCATGTTTGTCTGCCTGGTCTTAAAAGTCCTGATGTACTGCTTTATCAACAATAAGCTGGTGCTTTGGCCCTCTGGTGTTATTTCCAATGCCTTTATGAGTTATGCTCACATCTTGACTGCATACACTGTTTGTTTGCTATGTTGCCTGAGAGACACTTCAGTGTTGTGGAAAGACAGATAATTGGCCAGTAGTTTGATGGTGTAATACAATTTTGAGGATCCCTTATGATCAGAATTGTTCTGCTCTGTGTTAGCAGCCCCTTATTTTTGCTGCCAGGAGTAGAGTGCTGCTAGCTTCTTCAGCTTCCACAGTAGGTGTGGATCATGTCATACCCTAGTGCTGTCTAGCTCTTCATTCATTGCTAGGTGTCTGCCTTTGTGATAATGACTGATTCTTTCTCTCTGGGAGTTGCTGTGGTCTGCTCTGTGGTCCACCAGGTACTTGGCATTGGTGTTGTGTGATGCCTTTTTCTCCCAGATGTATTGCTCAATTTTAGCTCTGATTAGGTCTGTCATTGTGTTATAGTTCCCTTGTAGCTGAAAGTACATCCTGCATGGATCTTTGGCGAACAGGTCATTTATTCTACTGGCCTCTGCAACATCTCTTCAACCTAGTGATAGTAGGTTTTGTCTGGGAATCTCTACAGCCTCATTTAGGACTAGGACTAGGACATCCTGTTGTACCCCTTATTCATTTGTGAACTGTCTCTTGTGACACTCTTCTGGTCTTCAGTTAAATGACTAATACCTTTCTGGGTTTCCTTGATTTTGGCTTCTAGCCTTCTTTTTCATGGGAGCTTTCTCTCGAGGCATCCTTGGTCATATACCCAAGTGCTTCTAGGTTCATTGGAGTGCATTGTTTTCAGCGATAATTATAGTGGGGATGGTGTATAGAGCACCGTTCACATCGAGTTGGTGCTTGCAGTAGGCACCTAACCAAGAGTACTTGGTTAGGTGCCTACCTTGAGTCTGGACACAATTCCTCAGCTCAGCAGACACATCTGCCATTCCAGCTGCATCATCTAAATTATGTCCATACTATTGTTCCGACAGTGTTGTAACCTCTGGATCACCAGCTTTGATAGTAGGTACCTTTTATTGATGTTACTGCACTAAGCAACCAGGCGCTTCTTGGTATGTGTGGATGTTGGCTTTTTTACTTATCCCTAGTTCCCACATGCATTACAAATAACCTCTTTCGCTGGGTTGGCTGATAAAGTCACTACATTCTCCAGTTATATATTTAGCATACTGATACTGTAATGGTATTAGTGTTTTTTGACTTTCCTGGCAAATAAAACTATGTTAAACTCTTATTACAAACATGCTAAAAATAGCTAATGATGGCGTAACAGTGAGCACTGAGAATGTTTGCCTGTATTTGGACTAAGAAAACATGTGACTAGATCTTTATACATTACATACAAAAGTCTAGTCCAACAGATTCATTGTCACTCTGCCAAAATAGATGACACTTTAACAGAGCTGCTGTCCACTACGATTCTCACTTCTTTTTATGTGTCAACCCCTCAATACATCACTTTCACATACAGAGAAAACACGACACAAAAGTGTGTAGAGAAAAAGAACAAGCGCTTATTTCTGTTCTTTTGTTTAAATGTTCATTTCCTGATCATGCCCACCCACACAGAAACAGGAAGACAGACTACTAGACATGCTCTTGACTCATATGTTTCTTTATGAGCAAAAAAAAATACTACAACTACTTCAGAGGATGGTGCAATTTCAATTGTTATAAAAGCAACTTACAGGAAATGCGAAGAGATAATTTGGAACAATATACTATAGCATGAGTTTAACATGAATGAAGCATACTGAGTCATATGGATGTGTGTTGTTCTGTTCTTTTTGTTTGGCTGGCCTTTTTTCTCTGTGCACTCAGATACCTTTAATACTGGCTGCTCCTCCAACACTACAGTTATATACCGCTAAATTACAGTGTGTGTGTTTTCTTTCTGAGGATTCCAAGTCCTCTTAAAATAGATGGCAGGGGAAATTATGGTTCTGTGTGCCCATGTGTTAGTATGTGTGTGTGAGTGGCTGAGCACAGTTCAATGAGCAACAGAATAAAAGATGCATCCTAGATGTTTCGGTTCTCTGCCGTTCAGGACTACAGCAGACCACAGCCATGACTTTGCAAGGGGATGCATGGGAAATCACTTCAAAATGGCACCCAGACAAAAAAAAACATGTGTCCTACTCATTACAACTCAAAATCAGAGAGAAAAGATTTATAAATATAAGAAAATATTTGCAAATATGGTAACACTAGCAGCATTTCCACAAACGTACAGATTATAACTGATCTCAGAACAAAGAAAACCGAGCCAGAAGCAGCTTGTCTAGCATGCTAGTTTCCTGTCAGTCTCATGACAAAGACCAGAAGTTTATCCCAAAAAAGTTGATTCTGTTCATCTGGACATAGCGTTAGGGTTAGGCTACGTCCAGATGAACAGAATGAACTTTTTGGGGTTTACTTACCTGGATGATTGAGCATGCATCAAAACCAGAAGTTTATCCACAACATACACTACCAGTCAAAGGTTTTGACACACCTTCTCATTCATTGTTTTTTCTTTATTTTCATGACTGTTTACATTGTAGATTCTCACTGAAGGCATCAAAACTATGAAGGAAGACATATGGAATTATGTAGTTAAAAAAAGTGTGTAATTACTCAAAACATGTTTTATATTTTAGATTCTTTAAAATAGTTCACCTTTTCTGCGTTGCACAAATAAACGGCAGGTGGAATCAAAGATCTCAAATTTAGACTCATTAGACCAAAGCACAGATTGCCACTGGTCTAATGTCCATTCCTGGTTCTTCCTGTAATATGCATTCTAACAGGTGTCAAATAGGGTTGTCAGCTGTGTACCAACCTGACTTCTGTACAACACAACTTATGGTCCAAACCCCATTAAGAAGGCAAGAAATTCCACAAATAAACCCTGACAAGGCACACCTGTGAAGTGAAAACCATTTCAGGTGAAGGCTTTGCAGCGCTGCAAAGCAAAGGGTTGCTGCTTTCAGGAATCTAAAATATAAAACATATCTAGGGTAATTTATCAATTTGTCTTTGCTACATTATTCCATATATCTTGCTTCATATATTTGATGCCTTCAGTATGTATCTATAATGTAGAAAGTAGTAAAAATAAAGAAAAACCGTTAAATGTCAAGGTGTATCCAAACTTTTGACTGCATATAACTTTGACATCTGCATACAACTAGAAAACCTGCTGGTCTCTCAGCTTCACAACTTCAAGCCATTTTTAAAAGTGAAAGAGACAAACACATCAAAATTCACATACGGTACAGGTTATAGTGGAATCATAGTCAAGCAGAGTTAAGCCTGCTTCCAGAGACAATAGCCAAATGCAGGCACAGGATGGCAGTGACTTAAAGGACAGATGCAAACAAGGTCAAATGAAAGGTGTTTTAGATGCAAGGATTTTCATTTTTGTATGTCCTTACTGATGTCTATATTTAAATTACTACTTGCTGTGCTTGTCCAACAAAATACATACTGTAACAGCATAGCTAGAGTTTCTATTCAAGGAAGTAGTTTTGACTTTTAAATTTTAATTACCCTTCTTTTACATCATTAGTATTGATTTTCTATACATGGACACACTAACAACAATTTCAATATCTTGCTCTATCTTTGATCTATGCAAGTTGTCACTCAAAGCAGCACCCATACAGCCCCACTTTCCCACTTTTACAGTGTTTTTCTCAAACTCACACCAGTTGAAAACATTTTTCTATGACCTTAGAAAGATGGCAAGTGTAGAGCCTATTAGAAGATAAAAATAAGCGTAGCAGTTTTGTTGAAATTTTAAAGGAAATTAAAAACAAATATGAAGTCCATACCAATATGGCACTATTCTTATAAACCAGGGGTAACAAAGGTGCTAACACCACAAAAAAACAAAGCAAAAAAAAAAAAAAAGAACCTTACTGTCAAGTTATAGCCTGACTATATTTATATCTAAATGTTTTTTTAAGTTTTTATTTTGAGGCAGCTTTTCTTGGTTATATACAAAATGTGTATCTATAAGAAATGTTTTGAACAATTTATGTCCAAACCAGAATAATGTAATCAAGTTGCACTGTGAGTGATGTAGGGCAATTTAGCTAGATGTTGACAAAGAAGATTAATGACTGGAATGAAGAAGACATTATCACTTATCACTTATCTCTGGTCGGTTCAAGGTTTAGCTGTTTTATGGTAGTAATGAGAGACACTTTACCAGGAAATGTTGAGGTTTATTGCTAATTGCATAACCTGGATCAAATAAAAATGTCAGAGTTGAACTGCCCACTGTGAGATTAAAATATAAAGTGACAGAGTGGTCTGGGCTTACGTAAATTTACAGCAGAAACAGTAAAAGATCTTCCTAAAAATTTTGGTTTTGGCCCATACAACATGTGGCGTATAGACCTCTTATTCAAATGTCATTTTCTAGCTGTTATATGGCAACCTCATGTTCCTAAATTTGGCCATATTTTTATTTGATCATGCAGTAAACAGAGCTATAGCTCTTAGTCTCCTAAAAGCTGACATGAGGCTTTTTACCTGACAGTGATAGTAAATAAAGGCACAATTCTGTAATTTATTCATTGTCTTTAACTTCTCATATTTTAGATGTGTTTGAACCAAACAGATTCCAACAAAGCCCTTCCAGCCTCACTCACTATCAGAAGTCACACTTCTGCTATGCTACTGTGTCAAGAGGACCCCCAGTCAACTGGGACACCCATCACCATGGCAACCCCATCCTGCCTGAAAAGCAAGCTGGTAGTAGGAGGAAGGTGTAAACGCTTTGTGCATTTGTTCTTCTCCTTCCTCTATCATCTCTCTCTGTCATTCTTTGCACGTCTTTCTACCAGTCACTGCCTCCATCCTTTCCCCCTTTTTGTCAGCAGTTAACAGATGCCCAGCCATTCCTCATAAATATCTCCTAATCACCATTACCAGTGATTCATGAAGCACACAGATGGATAACCTTTGGCTACATAAACAATTTTGTCACATACAGACATGCAGGGGACAAATGGGCCTTCTCAGAGACACTACTATGAGGTTCTCCTGGGCAGCATGGTATAAACACCAGAATCCCAAAAGCAGCAGGAAAGGAGAGGAGAGGGTGAGATAAAGGAAGCAAAGGGGATCGGGATCAAAGTTGAGAATAAAAGAAAGAGCAGGAAAAGCCAGAGGCAAGCACAGAAAGTATGAGAGGAGAACGTAATATCAGTTTCAGCCACATTCAGTCACACCAGTATTTGACCATTTATGGTCGGTGTGCTGCACAACAGGCAGAAACGTAGCAGAGAAAATCTTTTCAACATCCTTATTCTTATACCATACTCTGTTTATGTGCTAAAAGAGAAATCATTTCCTTCCTTATTCCTAAAACTGATTCTGAAGCACCCGTGGCAGTTTGTCTGTAATCTCCACATTTTGACTTTTTCTTGAAATAGATTCTTGTCTTTAATATTGAAATTTCGACTTTACTATGTGT
>VVHJ01036196.1:0-14825 GCA_015107715.1 Tylochromis polylepis | reverse complement strand
GGGTCAGGAGGTCACTGATGTACTTTGGTCCTAAACCATTCAGAGCTTTATAGACCAGCATCAGAACTTTAAAGTCTATCCTCTGACGGACAGGCAGCCAGTGTAAAGACCTCAGAGCTGGACTGATGTGGTCCACTTTTTTGGTCTTAGTAAGGACTCGAGCAGCAGAGTTCTGAATGAGCTGTAGTTGTCTGACTGATTTTTTAGGTCGACCTGTAAAGATGCTGTTATCAATCAAGCCTACTAAAGATGAATGCATGGACTAGTTTTTCCAGGTCCTGCTGAGACATCAGATCTTTTATCCTTGAAATATTCTTGAGGTGATAGTAAGCTGACTTTGTTATTGTCTTAGTGTGTTTTTCTAAGTTGAGGTCTGCGTCCATCACTGCACCCAAATTTCTCGCCTGGTTGGTGGTTTTTAGGTGTATAGATTGAAGTTCTCTGGTGAGGCAGCCACGCCTTTAACTTTAAGCCTTAAGTGCATCCAAATACAATGGATCTCACCATACAGGCCAAACGCGTTATACCTTTATTTGTATCAGGCTGTAAACATGCCACTAAAGCTGGACGTTTTATCATGGGAGTCTATAAGGACTGACTCATCCTGGGAGCCAGCCTCAAGTGGACATTAGTGGACCTGAAGAACTGCATTAGTTTCATTTTTCAGGCCCAGAGGTTACCATCTGTTTGGCTGCACAGAGAAGTATCACCAGAAATTTCTTTTAGCTCGATTGTACTTTTTTTTTTTCTTTTTTTTACAGCTAACAGATATACCCTTGTACTGACTTTGCTGCCAGGTACCGCTGATACACCCCCTGTGCACACTCCACCACAAAACAGCAAAGAACCGGGGAAAGGGCTCCTGTTTTCTAATACTTGCATCATAAAAAATGTAGAAGTTCAATGTCTACAGCGTGTTTCTCTTCCCTGAAGTGGTGAAGAAACAACATTGTGGAATTAAAGAAAACTGATATCATCACCTCAGCTCGGGCCCTTTTTTGACAAGGGTTTGTCTGGGGGAGTGAGTCTGAAGCGTTTGCTTCCTGCTGTTCCAGTCTTCATTGTCTTGTCAACAACCAAGTGCATTTTTCTTGTCTGCAAAGTCTTCCAACAGTAACTGAGAAGAGGCTGAAGGCAAAGCAATAAATGTAGTGAATCCAGTTTCCACTTTTAAACCAGTGTTCACAGACTTCTGCTGCCGTCGAAAACACTGTAATAAGAGGAACAAGTCAACACAAGTCCCATTGGTTGTTGAGGGTTAAGGGGGTGGACTTCAACACAAAAGACAGAAAGGGAGCAAATACTGAATTCAGTGAGCACGTAGGCTATGCTGGAAAACAAGAGTGATCCACGGAGGCTCTCACTCCCGACTTCCAAAATCTGCTTCTAATGTCTACGACAGCTACACAGAGCCGTGGAGTCCAAGTCTCCATCGGATGAGCTTTAGGGGACTTTGGTACCCCTCACAATGACTGAGCACTTTCTCCACAATATTTGTTTTCCAAAACACAGTATTAGATTTTCACACATGGAGATCTATATAATTCTGAAAATTCACATGAAAAATGTTTATTTCAAACAAAAATCTCTGAAAAGAAAACTATTATCATGAACATCACTGTGGGCCCCAAAGAAAAACATATCAGTTGATTTTTTTTTATCGATTTAATTCTCAGTGTATTTCGTTTGGGGCTTTGTAGCGCCTGCATGGTGTAATGGGAACACTGCCATCTTCAGTACAGCGTCTTTGGGGCTTCAAATCCCGACCACAGCACCCAGTAAGGGTCTCCATGCTATCCAGGGTTAACCCTGGGCTTTCTGTTTCTCGTCTTACTAAGGTATATCACCATAGTAACTTATGCTGCGACCTTAACCTGCTCTGGAACTAATTAGGTTCCAGGTTAGAGAGCAAAAGGAATGAAAGCAGTGACTACTGATGAATCAGTCCTTCAGAAAATAGCATCACAATTCCTGGAAGATCCCGCTTACCTCTGTGCACAGATGATAAAAGGTCTGAAGTGTTGCTTTTTTTAATGGTGTTTGAAGTCTTTGTGTTGTAGATATAAATTCTTATACACTACTTTAATTCTTTATTCCCCTGCTGTCTATTTAAGAAAAAAATAAAATAAAATATATATATATATATATATATATATATATATATATATATATATATATATATGAAATGACCCTGGTAATACATGACGCTAAAACAGGACACCTTTATGTATTTGTGGACTTTCCTCTCACACGCACTCACATCTCCAGTTTGTCTGCAGCAGCTGTGTTGCTCTCAGACTGTACAGTTTTATCTTCTTTTGTCAAATCAGAGTGAATCTTTGCAAACCTTCAGATGCCCAAAAGTGAAATGTGGCATTTGCTCATCCTGCCATGAAAGACTAATTTCCCCATATCACGAAGGCTACACTGAGACAAAGTGTATGCTCTTTAAGATGTTTTCCCATGTCATGGCAGGTGGTCTAAATATTATAGCTACTGGTCTCTGCTGGTAAAGGAATATAAGGCTCCCGAATCCTCCTGTGTTTGCAGGTCCATGCTATAATTGTAACTTCCCTTGAATCAACTGGACTGCACAGAACTGTGTTGCTCTCCTCTCTCCAGCCCTCATTAAAATTACCATTGGCTGTATCAAGTGGGCTTACTGGCTAACTTTGACTTTAAGCTACAAAAGCAGAATTCAGTTAAATCAATTCAGCTACAGCATGATACAAATAAATTTATGTGACTGAGTTAGCCACTAAGCTTCTTGTACAGGTCATCTCACACAGAGCTTCCAACATGCACAGTAAACCTCTACAAATTGTCCTAAAGCAGGTATGTTTGGTCTCCAGTCAGCCAAAAAATGGTGAACGATAGATTTTCTCTGTTATCCACTGGCTCCCTGTTGCTGCTTGCATAAAATTTCTCCACAGCAAAAAAGCTAAGAGAAGTCTTTGGATTTGGCTTTGGCTTATAGAAAACAGCATCAGAACTAGAATAACACAATCAAATGCTCCTAAACTGACTGGCAGGTAGTTTGTTGCCAGTGTAGCAGCAAAAAGTGGGCTGCAAAGACAAGCTTATAACTGGGGTTACCCTTAAGTATAACCCTTAGAAGGTCCTCATCTTTCCTCCAGTCTCCAGCCTGTTCCCTCAAACATCCTTCAGTACTGGAACCACCAAGACATTAACACTTCCTTCTCTAACCCTGCTGCTTACAAGCTGCAAGCATCAATAAAATGTTGTTCAATTATTTTTTCCCCTCAATTTTCTTGAAATTTTGTGATAATTTTTGAGGCTATTTCACGAAACCCTGCTAACAACTGAGCCTCAGTCCATGGGTCACATGTTCTGGTTTTAGTGGCTTAATACAATATACAAAAATATAATATACTTAATACAAAAAACAAAAAAAACTCATGTGGTATTGCAGACTTGAGCCCCTCCTCTCATCTGATTGACTCATTAGACAAATTGTCGTGTAGAGTAAAGACAGCTATATATCGGGGGACTAGTTTCATAGTGATAGATTTTGGCTGTGGTTTGGAGAAAACCAAAAGCCTGGCGTCAGGTATTCATCTAAATAAGGGTACAGTCACATTAGAGAAACAATGGTTAGAAACCGTGGCTGAAGTTATTGTGATCATGTGCAGTGAAGTTGTGTTCTCATCTTCAAAGTAAAGACAGAGATAAAAGTGCAATAAGATGGAGTCAGTCAACTATCTGCAACTGAACTGGAACAAGCTGGTAATTACACGCAATGTGTTGTCAGTCATCAACAGTGACAGATCAAACTCGAATTTCTTGCTGTTCTTCTACAAATCTTTTGTAGTCTATACACAGAAATCCACGTTGAACAGAAATTCACACAAACGACTTTTGAAAAGATGTGAAACAGATTTAGAAATTCCTCCACAAATCACGATGTGGTTGTTGCAGGGAGGCGATTTCACTGTAAAAGGACACAGGCATTAGTCTTCCTTTTATAAAGGAAGAATGAAACCGCTCAGATGAAACCGCTTGACTCGAGTCTATTGCAAAGAGACTCACTGCAGATGAGTTGTGCTCACTGGCATCGACTCACAGATCTGTACGTGTTTTTATGTTGGACAGCAATTATTTGCCAAGCATCAGTAATCTGACTGAGAATGATTGCAGAGTCAGACCGTGATTAGAGACAGGTTACCTCGCACCCGGTGGTGTGTGCAATTGCCAAAAGGTTGGCAGTTGAGGGTGTTGCATGCTCAAGCCAGAGCTGTAAAGCAAAATGAGATGGCTCGAATTAATATCCCAATAATAAAGGCGAGGCTAAAAGCAGGTGCTGAAATTATTAGTGAATTTAAAAGTACTGTGTCACTATTTCTGAGGAAGAGAGGACGTTAATGCCTCTTAACCGTGTTTATTTTTCTCCTAATTATCATCAGTCACCTCATGTTATCCCAAGCGGCGCTGTCAGGGATCCCCTCGGGCATGCCAGAAACTTGGCCCAGTTAATATGGCGCTCCAATCATTATATATGTACTCTGTTTTTGTTTTTTTTAAACTGAAAAAATATTCATTTTTACTGGCTTTTATTGATCCTGAAGGGAAAATACGGCACAAGTAATGGACCCGAGTAGTGCACCTGCTCCACAGCAGGACAGCTGTGCAGAGATGTACCTCGGGTTAAAAGCTAACTATTTGAATGATACCTGGAACTCAAGGCAAAAGATAGCCAGGTCACCTGCTGATCTTATTTGATGATACCGACTCCAGGTGGTACAGCAGACATGAAACTACATTTTCAGCGTCAGTCTGAGCTGGACCGAGCACAAAGAGTTTGATGAGAAAAAGTATTTTGTGTGCAGGAGGTGGCAGAAGTACAAAACGTTACTGGAGTAAGGATCGAGAAGTGAACCTTGTTTCTTAACCAAGAACCAGAAAAATCAACGAGTACAGAAACTGTGCTATTATTTTCACCTTATGCTCTGAATGTACCATGTTTAAAATATCCTTCCATCCATTTTTAGTGGATTTGTGTCACAGTGGAAGTGGAAGCTCGTCAAAGCTCCAAACTTTCTCATGAATGCTTCACGAACAAAGGCTCAAATGAATCTTCTCACATGGTAATTTTACACATCAGAGGTTCCTTTTGTGTTAGCTTTTCAACTGAATCTTTTCGGTGTACTTGTAACCACTAGGAAAAAAAAGTAAAACTTTAATTTGATTACTTAAATGCTAATTAACACACGTTAGCCGCATAAAGAGCGATATCTTCACTGTCGTCTGGTGTGAGTCAAGACTGTCAGTAAGTGAGGAATTATTTTTGCAGTGGTAAAAAATTCTTCTTTCCTTTGTTTTCTGACATATGTGTTATGTTTCAGTTGTGAATATTCATATTAAACATGGCAAAAGATTCAGCATATGTATGAGTAACCCCTGCGAGGTAGGGCTGAGGGTTATAACTAAAATTAATGTTTTAATCTTTATTTATATGTCATGTTTTTTTAAAGATCCTGGCAGTTTCACCATTGTTGTCATTTTTATTATTATTTATAATTATTTTGCTGCATAAATGGGTCTTTATATAGGTCATCATTCTATTAGTAGAAGAGCAGTGTATATAAAATGTTGAACATTTGAATTACATCACTAAAAAATAAAGACAATAAAACCACAAAACAATAGAACAATAATCTACTTACAGGCTCTATTAACAAAAATGAAATATTTGGCACAATCAGTCCCGTTAAACGGTTTCTTCAGCGCTGAAATGGTTTCTCAGAGCTGCTGTTTAAACAGCAGAGCTGTGAAGTACGGCTTTAAAACAAACACAGATTAAAATGCAGGCTAAAATAAATGAGCCTTTTCTAACACGTTCTCTTTGTCTCACCTATGTGTGGGCGGAGCTACCTGAACTGATCTGTGGTTCGCGTCCAGCGTGAGCAAATATGACCAAACAAACAAAGAAAAAGTAAAAACACGGCTCTCCAGAGCCCCTCCCGGCATGCCAGCAGTTTAATTTTTTAACTGTGAAGTTATTGGTGTTAGAAATATCTATATCCCACAGACTGTTGGGTGCCATGACCTGTGGATGATTCATTGTTGTTTGTTAATACCGTATATAGTAACTTATACAAACATAAAATCCACTCAACAGGTGAAGCAGCGTGGGTCTATACAGCACTGATGTAATTGGGTGTAGCCTGCAGAGTTATTTGAGCTCAGATTTGACTCTGACAGGCTCCAGTTTTGTCCTTAAATGTGTTTTTCATCAGCAATAACTCTTGTGGTGAAAGGATGGCTGAAGGCTCCTCTTTGCCGTTCTTGCATTGTTGTGGACTTGAGTTCAAATCCACTGTTGCCACAGTCCAGCTTGCTGCCACCAAAGGAATGCTCACCTGTAACTTACCTGTCTCCCCACTCTCTACCCCTGTTTCCTCTGGACTCCTCCAGTCAGTCAGTGATCTTTCCTCAGTCTGCTGATGAAAATAATCAAGTAAACTTTCATCTAAGCTCCCTTCTGAGGGGGAAAAGAGAATGGGAGAAAGATATAAAATGAGAGGTCCATTAAAGGTGTAGACACGTGGGGCAAGAGAGAAATAAGAGGGAGAGGGGAAAACAAAAAAGAAAAAGACTATCAAATGATGGAAAAGCAGCAAGAGGCCGGGGATGAGGATGGGGTGGAGGAACAGAGGAAGACTAAGGTTAGACAAGTGGGAGTGAAACGTGTAAAGATGAAAGAGACACTCAGAGGTAGGGAGAAATGCAGGGGAGGAGGGGGGCAAAAATAAAAAATAAGAGATCAAAATACATGAATGAGACTGACACTGTCAACCTCTGTGGGAAAGAAATACAGAGCAACACTGACATCAAGTGGAAGGAAAAATAACTGCTCACCAGTTTCTGTCCTGCTCCCTCATCCTGTTTCCCTTCCCCTGTCTGAGGCAGTCCAGCTCTTGTAGTTCTGGTAGTTTTTCATAAAATAAACTGCTTTAAAATCCTCATATCAAACCTGCATAGTTTAGTCATTGCTGTGTATCCTCCTCTTCTCCGGAGTATTTTCATATTTTCTACCTCACATTTGTACACCAGTGATACCAAATCGGCACCACATATTGTTTTATGCAGCTTGAACAAATTTCCCAAACTAATTTCCACATGAGAAATTTGTTCTTGAAGGAACTAATCTTTGACATACTTTGGCAAGATAGAGGATTGACTCTTTGTTGCTGTTTTGGAATCCCACATTGTCCCTTTGTCTCTCCTATGTCTTCAACTTGCACACCATATGGACAAAAGTGTTGGTCCACATTCCTTAAACTTTGAATTCAGCATTTTCTCATCCGACTGCAACAGGTCAGGCACCTAGCCATGCAGTCCGCTTTCATAAACATTTGTAAAAGGATGAATTTCACTGACTCAAGGGTGCTGTGATACAGTCAGTTTGTGAGATTTCCAATCACCATCAACAGTAAGTGATATTATTGCAAAGTGGAACTTGTAAAGCTACAGAGTGGGGTCACTAAGTGCTGACGTGTATATTGTGCTAAATGCTGGTAATTTATGCACCACGTGCAGAGTTTTAAACCTTCTCCGGCATTAACATCGGCACAAAAACCGTGCAGAGAGAGCTGGTGTTGGTTCCACGGCTCACGCTGTCGGTATAATGTGTAGGTAGCCCAGTACTTTTGCCCATATAGTGTAGATGAAGCTCACACATTTAAAACATGGTCTTATTTCCCATCTGTTTTACATTTCAAGAACAAAGTTTATTTAAATTGCAAAATTGCAGTTGAGTTGCTTAATTTGCCGCCGTCACAGTCTCTCAGGAGTTTTCATAAGCTTCCTGTTTCTAAAACAACATCCAGTTGATTACAAAGACGTCACTCTTCAGTGAGTCATCGTGACACGGCGTTACTGATACTGTTGTCAGAGCAAAGAAAGGAAATGAATTCATGTTGAAATGACACTAATATAACATATTCGAGGTTGCCTGGCATTCATGAGAAATCTTTCACATCCCAAAGGGGTATTTGTCAGGCCAGTATCTCCTGAGGATGTCTGGCGATTTTTCACACTTTCCAGGGATTAGACAGGGAGTTAAAGTCCTTCAAGAATCTTTTAGCTTTTAAAAGGTTTAATAATCTAGAAACTCACATGCCAGATGAATTAGCATTTACCATATGAACAATTTATTTTAGATCAGCGGCTCCCAGATATTTCTGCAAGTTTGAAAGTTCTAAAACAACAAGTGTGATAGATTGTGATAAAAATAAAACCTAATAAACTCATTACTGCTATTCTGAATTTACAGACTTTCTCTTATTGTCCAGACCTCCATGTCTGTATTTGGGTCCACATGAGAGTTCCAAATCCAGAAGTCATGCCCCAAAAACTGGCGCCCTGACATCACACAATGCAACTTGAACAGCAGCTGACTTTTAAAAATTTTTGGGGGGAAAGTATGTTAATAATACTTTTTCATGCATTTTCATGTTCAGTGGTTGATCTCCTGTCTCAGTCAAACCATCAAGATTTGTTTATTTAAACCATGAAATGATCGTCCTCTAACTTTAATCAGGTGTGAACCTGAAAGCCGACAGATCAGGAGAGTGCTTTTTTTTTATATCATCTTAAGAATTTCAATATCTCTTTATAGTTTCAGCAAAAAGGACCAACTTCAAATATCTTTATTGATCTAAACAAACACCAAGCAAAACACAACATGTACTGGTTAATAGAACTGAGGCAGTTATAGAAACTTAAATCATACAGTCAGGTTGCTTATATCACATTATTAAAGAAAACTAAAACTCTTCCCAGACTGTGTGGCTGCTAATTAACATTCAACTATTGCTATTCACGAGAGCGATCCTCTCTCTATTTCCAAATCATGTCACCTACACTTGAATGGAAACCACCCTGTTTGTTCATTTGGCTGAGTTCTGCACGTCAAAAATGAACATGGGGTTGTAGTTTACTATAATGTGTTATAGTCATCTTTTTATTTCTTTTTAGTTTGTTTTGTTTTTTGTTCCAGTGATTTTCTTCTTGTTGTTGTTCATTTCTCATTGTTTAAAATAAATTAACATAATTGTAAAAGGAAAAAAAGTCAACCTCTATCTCCTTCAGAAGTACCAAGGTATATTGTAGTCAAGTCAAAAATGTGTTTTTCTTCCAAAGTCATAAATGTCAAAAAATATGCCAATATGTGTGCCTGTAACACACAGTTAATGAGTCCTTAAACTAGACAGCTGGATCTTTTTCAAATGACACATCTGTCTCATCAAGTAATAAATATTTGTGCTCATGTTTCCATCTCAGCAGCAGTTATTGGCCTCCTGCGTCTGTTTTTCCCCTCCCAGCCACAGGGGGGCGCTGTTGATCTTAGCGGTCCTGGCCTCTGCTGACTCGCCCTCCATGCCCCCTCCTTCGCTGGCCAGACGTTTGTGGATCTCAGAGGCCATGGTGAGGAACGCCCTCTCCACGTTATCGGAGCTCTTCGCACTAGTCTCCAAGAAGGGGATCTTCAGGGAGGAAGCCAGGTCCTGTGGATGGGGGCGATGAGCTGAGTCAAGTCTTATTAAAAGCAGCAAGTGTGTAAACACCACAGTTTAAAAGCATTTAATGCAACAACTGTAATTCTAAGATTCTATTCCAGAGTAAAGTATTACATGTAATTATGAAATAGACCCTAATCAGACTCTTGAATTATTGATGAGTCAACATTTAAATATTGTAGTTAGTTCTTTATACTCTGTTGGGAGTTTAAAGCTATAATGATGGATGATAATGAATGAATCTGCATTATGCATGGGATATTTTTCTTTTGCTTTCCTTCAGAGTGTGCGGCCGAGCAATTCCAAGCTAACTTAAATAAATTCAGGGTGATGGAAAAAGTTTACATCTCGTACTCTTCAAAGACATCAGAGCTACAAAGTCAATGATCGTCTGCCCAGATTGGGACTGGGTGCACTGAGAACACTGAGCCTGTTTTCATTCTCTTTGAGCCAAATACTGCCAGGTTGTCAAAGCTGCTGGTGTTCGATCGGTATGTACAAGATGCCCACTGGCACTGGTCCGAAGAAGCCCCTGTGAATGACCTCACTACCATTGTGTTACAGTTTAGGTGTTTGTGTGTTTCACTTTACCTTGAGTGCCTAAACTACAGTACCTGGTGTAACAGGACAGAAACTTTCAACTCACTTCAATTTTATTTATTTAGCACCAAATCACAACAGCGGTTGCCTCACGGTGCTTTTTATTGTAAGGTAAAGACCATAAGGATGAAGGACAAATTTCCTTTTAACAAGAAGCAACCTCTGGCAGAACCAGGCTCAGGGAGGGGCAGCCATCTGCCGCAACTGGCTGGGGGTAAGGGGATGAAGACAGGACAAAGGACACAGCCAGAGATTAATAATAACTAATGATTAAATGCACGGTGATGTATAAACACAGTGAAAAAGGTGAGTGAAGAAGAAACACTGAGTGCATCGTGGGAAGCCTCCAGCAGCATGACCTACTGAAGTGTAACTAAGGGAGGATTCAGGGTCACCTGATCCAGCCCTAACTAAGCTTGAGAAAAAGGAAAGCTTTAAGCCTAATCCTGAAAGTAGAGAAGATTTCTGTTTCCCAGATTCAAACTGGGAGCTGGTTACACAGAAGACAGGCCTGAACGCTGAAGGCTCTGCCTCCCGTTCTACATTTAAATATACCAGGACCCACAAGAAGCCTGCAGTGTACTGGCTGACAGCCTTTTGAGTTACACCACCCCTGTTGTGCTACAGTCACATTAGTTAGAACAGTGTGACCAAAATTATTACGGTGTGTGCAATAAGCTTGCAATCCAAGTCTTGGTTTGCTACCACTCGCAGTCAGTTGCTCCCCTCAAATCGACTCCGGTGCTTATAGTCTGTAAGATAGGGCCAGTCTGGTATCAGTTTGCAATTGAATGGGGTCAAGGTGGCAAATATATGCAATATGTTTGTAATAATATGGTGATTACATGTGATAAATTAGTGAAAGTCACAAATCTGTTGCTGTATATAGACAGAATTTCAAATTAACTACTTAAACTGAAAGTCGAGTCTGAACCTCGTAGATCTGGTAAATGGACTGGTTCTTATAAAGTGCTTTTCTACTCTAACTGTGCACTAAAAGCACTTTATACATTTTGCCTCATTCATACAAGCATTTTTTTCCTCTATGCTTTTCCAAAGTTAATGCTTTCTATCTAACAGTCACACACATTCATACTCCATTGGATGCATCCAAGAGAATCCATCAGAGTTAATATCTTGCCCAAAGATATTTGACATGCAAACTGGAGCAGACGGGGATCAAACCACCAACCTTCCGATTAGTAGATGACTTGCGCTACCGCCACAGCCACAACAAGGTTTAAAATGGAAATTCAAGAATTCCTCCACAGATAGTAAGACAGTTGCTGCAGGACAGCAATCTATCTAATGAAATAGGCGCTAGGCAGTCCCGCTTTTAGACAGGAATATAACCAGAATATACCCAGTCTGAAACCAGCTCAGCTGTCCCAGAGGAACTGTGCTCATTGGTGCAGACTCAGAGGGACTTCAACGTGTTAGTAACCTGTTTGCATTTATGAATGAGGTGGTAATTATTTGTAAACCTTCAACAACCTGCCCGAGAGTGACTGCAGTCGCTGTGAGTTGTATAGGTCGACTCTGTCACTGCCTTGCAGTTTAAAGTTGAGAGGTTGGGTGCCAAACACCTGGTCGAAGCAACTGTTTGCGATCATTCGCTGAATGTGAAAATTTTCCCCACAGTCACAGGGCAACCACCGATTCTGACTAGTCACAGTGAGGTTACCATCCTGAGGTTACCAAGAAAAATAACGAAATGTTTTCCCCCATTTTAAGCTCCCACTTAGTTTTATGATGTTTAATAAAACCACAGATGTGAAGTGATTTTAAAAGTATTTGAAGTTAAGCCTCTTCGCTGCACGTAGCCTATTACCTGAGCAGTGGCAGCATCCACCACTTTCTTACTAACGAGGTCAGACTTATTTCCCACCAGCAGCCTGGAGACGTTTTCGCAGGCATAACGATCTATTTCATCCAGCCACTGCTTCACATTGTTAAAGGATTCCTGAGGAGAGAGAGAGAGAGAGAAGCAGCAGCAGCTCTGGAGTTCATGTTCAAATGCTTTTCTTTTCAGATGATGATGAAGCCATACGCACTGACCTGCTCAGTGACATCATACACAATGATGATGCCGTGAGCTCCTCTGTAGTAGCTGGAGGTGATGGTTCGAAACCTCTCTTGACCTGCTGTGTCCCACTGAAGGAGTATACGCACACACATAAAATAGCACTGAGGCTAACATTACACAGTTTGTTTGTTTTTTCAGACTTTCATGCTTTGAAAAACAACATAATGGTGCTTCCTCGCAAAACTGATTCCCCCTTTCCTTACAATCTGCAGCTTGACAGTTTTCCCATCCATGTCAATGGTCCTGATCTTGAAGTCAACCCCTATGGTAGAGATGTAGCTTTCGGTGTAGGTGTCATCCTGCAGCAAACAGTGAAGTGTTAAAAAAAAGGGAAAGTGAGCGTGTCTGTGTGTGCATACGTGTGCACAGTCCTACCGCAAAGCGCAGCAGCAGGCATGACTTCCCAACTCCAGAGTCACCGATGAGAAGAAGCTTGAACAAGTAGTCACTGGGAAGAAAGACATGCATTAAAATAGCATCGCTAAAGCAATAAATTAAATAAATGAACCACTAGAGATGTTCCATCTCAGATGCAAATAATGTAATGCCATAAACAGCTGCATAATTCAAACGTTGAAAGCCAGATAGCAAGAAAACACACATCAAATACAACTCTGAATGCTGGCATGAATTTAAGAGACGCAGAGGGTGGCACACTTGCAACCAGATTTTATTACCCCTATAACAAAAATCAAGCGTTGTTTTGATACTTTGATTGTTTTATGCTCTAAATTGGGAACATTTTTGTTTATTGCTTTAACTTCATATGAACTAAATATCAAGTGCACGGTGTGAAGGTTACATCATTCGTGCTGTTTGCTTGTAAGACTTGTGTTCACTCTTCAATTCTCTCTGCAACCTGGTACAAAATCTCACACTTGGTACAAGCAAAACAGGAGAGGGACGGCAGTTTTTCACTCAGCGGAGCCACCCTTACAGGCCAAAAGATTATCGAGACACAAGAAAGGCAAAAAGGGCAAATGCTTGAACCACGAGTGAAATGAAAGTGTGAACCTTGGACAGACGTTGGCTCATCAGGGAGTGTTTATCACAGTCATTAGTTTTAGATGCTGAAACAATGTTTCACCAGTAACGTCATTTTGTTAGCAGTGTAATCACAGGTTACAACGTGGTCGTCACCAAGAAACTTCTGATCCTTTTGTGCTCCTTTGGGTTTTTTTTTTTTTTTAATTTCCTGACTTTTAGCCATTAAAGACACAAACTAATGAATAATAAGCAAGCTTTCTGATCGCCTGTGAATAAAACTACCCACACTACACGCTTTTCCATCCAGTTTGTTTTTCATGTAAAATGTTGGAACTATAGCTTAAACCTTGCCCTCCTGGAACCAGGTCGTTGATATTATTGTAACAAAACCATCTGCCATTTCTCAAAGCTGGCAATAAAGCAGCTGCCTGGTAATACTAGATGGATGCAGATTATTGTGTTGTATTTCTGTTGCACTGAATGTGAAGTGTAGCATTAAACCGAGGTGGTTAGCTGCTTCGGTGCATAGTTTATGGACACATAAGTTACAGACTCAGGCAGAAGTAACCTGGGATCAAATGTCTTTCTGTGCATGGCTTCTTTTGAAGGTAGCACACTTGTCTGTGAGAAGTTACAATTTCTCTTTGTTCTGCTGAGCACCACTAAAATTATGATACCCATCTGCCACAGAGGCCTAGTGAGCCATTGCAGTTTACCTAGAACTGAATGCCTCCAATTATCTACTATTTTTGCATTTTTTCTGCAAATTAATAGAAACATACAGCATATCTATGGATGGACCTAAAACATTAGTTCCTACACAATTTACAATTTACTGATAAGCTCAAATTAGACACCTCAGCAATAAAAATGGCATGGATATCTCTTTAGAAGGATATACATCGAGAATGAATAATTTACTAATCTCTAGTTAGAAAAAAAAGACTCAAACAAGGGTTGAGCATGTTACACATCCTGAAATTTTCTCCTAACTTTTCACGTCAGCAGCCAGTGTTAAAGAGCAGGTGTCATTTTCTTAAAGGTGATCATTTCATCTCGGTAATGCACTGCACAGAGAAAGAAACAACACTTACTATTCAGGATTCATGATCAACGAGGTCAGCGCAGGTGACACAACAAAAACGAACACACCTGAAACTGAATCCTGAGTCTGAAAACAGACAGATAATCTCTGATGCTGCGTCTGTATCTGTCCTTTTGGAGGACAAATGGCAGAATAAGCCAGAGCTGCCTACCTCAAAGCAGACTGATGAGCTGACTGGTTCAGATGCATTATTTATTAATAAAGCCCAGTTCAGGTTACACTGAGGACAGCACCTAAAACCAAGGTGCACACACACACACACACACACACACATTTTCATATCTTAGTGAGGACATCTCATTGACATCCACTTACCCTAACCCTAGCCATCAAAAATGAATGCCTAACCCTAACCCTCAGCCTAAACCTAACCATAACCTAATTGTAACCCTGACACTGAAACCACATTTTGAGCCTCAAAAATGCCTTCAAACTCGTGGGGACGGGCATTTTGTCCCCATAAGTGACTGTTGGTCCCCACAAGTATAATAGCATGCCAATTTTC